>JAQQZZ010069325.1:0-22265 GCA_030265115.1 Mopalia vespertina | reverse complement strand
CATTTTTCATAATAGAATGTATGGTTTTGTGTTTCAGCCGTTGTTGGCTGTAAATATATGCGAGTGTTCGACTTTTGACAGTCTGCGCTCAATGACCTATATAAAACATATAAGATAGAAAAGTTTCAAATGTTTCTTATATATTACACGTATGACAATGCCAATATATTTATTTTCATTACTATGTACATATTTTGTATATAAATTGTGTTTTTTCAAATTTATATTTTTATTATTGTTTGTTGGAAGAAAAAATCATAATGGCTTATGTTGTCTGTAGAAATATCCGACGTTAAATACAGTTTCTTGTATCTTGCATCTTGTATCTTGTCTGCGCTTTGCTTTGCTGTTGTTGTAATCTAGCTGTAGGGGGGGGGGGGTATTTCCTGATCAACTCTCTGGACTTGGGAGTGTGCCTTGCTGAGTCTAAACTTGCAAAGCATGTGGAATATTTTCCTACGATCGTCTTGAAAGTCTACACAAGTGATACGGGTGATACGGTCCCTTGCTGTGGGGAGATATCATTTTTCAGTTTTTTGATAAGTGGAACTCTTTTGTTCATATGTAAAGGGAAATTATTTTTCACATATGTAAAATAGTTAGGTTTTTGTTATTTATTTTACTTATGTGAAAACGAATTTCACATATGTTGAAAAGAATTTTACATATGTTCAAAAGAATTCTACATATGTAAAATAAATAGTTATTTTCACATATGTGAAATTATTTTTCACATAACTGAAAATCTTTCAACATAAGTATAAAAAGAATTTCACATGTGTGAAAAAGAATTGTACATAAGTAAAATAAAAGAAAAACTAATTCGACATATGTAGAATAAAGGTAGAAGTGATAAAACGGCTTGCCATACCCGGGTGAACTTTGCATGGTAAAACAGTGTATTAAAAAGCTTGTAGACCTGTGTTGGCAAAGTTATGACATCCAGACTTCGTAGATCTCCAAATTCGTTGTCTTGTGGCACAATTGACTCAAGGCTGTGACTCCTTGTTATGAATTCCTCACATACATCATTTGGGCTATGGTAAGCTGTTTTATCACTTATATCTTTATTATACATATGTTGAATTCTTTGTCACATATATGACATTCTTTTTCACTTTTGTAGAATAAATTTCTTTATTTCACGTATGTGAAAAAGAATTTAACATTGTGAAAAAAGATTTTTACATAGGTGAAAAACAATTTCACTTATTAAAAAGATTGTCAATTATGTGAAATAAAAATTTATTAAAGAGATCTTGAAAATAATAGTAGTATAGAGTGTGCAACTCCGTTATCATTTGCTTTTACATAATAAGGAAGGCTTGTGTGTTATCTAGTTCTAATTATTTATTACATAAATAGTAGCGGTGTATCGCTTTGATACACGTCTACTATTTATGTAGTAATATTTTATAACACACAAAGAAGGATTACACGTTATTATGTACTTAGGAGCGGTTGGTGGCTCCTTAGTACATCATAAGCAAGAACTATGCGTTATGAAGTACTAATTTAAGGTGCGGGGCAAGCCGTGTTCGTGACGTGACGTCACACGTTGAGCGCTGTGGCGTCGTGAGGGGTCACCGGAGTACCTGACAAGTGTGTCGTCTGCCCGGGATGATCCCGGACTATTGACAAAGAAGGAGTGTACGTTATTCAGTACAGTACTGTGGTCATCCAGGTCTTTTGTACGTTAATGAGTACGAATGACGTGTGTATGGTGTTGTTGTTGCTGCATGACATGACAGAAAACAATGAAATTATAGAGGGCACTGCGGACACGCTGTGGACATCCGGGTTGTTGCGTGACATGACAGAAAACAATGAAATTAAAGATCGCGCTGTGGGCACGCTGCGGGTTGTTGCGTGACAGAGCAGAAAAAAATGAAATTATAGATGGCACTGTGCTGCGATGTACATCCGGGCATTTGAGCTAGCGTTTTCCATAACATCATGAGGAATGGTTGTTACTTATCATGTAGTGGGATGGGGGTTTGAAAATTATAGATGGCGTTGTGCTGCGATGTATATCCGGGCATTTGATCTAGCATTTGCTATTACATCCTAAGGAAGGGTTGTTTCTTATTACTTTGTGGGAAGGGGATGGGCAAATATTAAAGATAGCGCTGTGAACACGCTGTTGACATTCGGGCATTTGAGCTAACATTTGCTATTACATCATATGGAACGGTTGTAACTTATCATGTAGACCAATGAGCGAAGACCGATGTGTGAGCTGGACCCATCAGCGTGGATGGGGAGTCGCATGTGACAGAGTGTCATGTGACCGCACCGCACCGGAAAGCGGCAGAGGCGGCGGCGGCATAACGCAGCCAAACGCTGTGGCGTCGTGGCAATGCGCATGTGCCAACACGCCACGACATACTGCTGCGGCGTACTGCGTCGTCAGTCAGCGTCACGATGCCTTGACGACGGCGTTCTGCGGCGTTCTGTGGCGTCGTGTTGAGTCAGGTAGCCGTGGCCTCGTGTTGTGTCAGGACGCCGTCACAACGGCTTTCTGCGGCGTCGTCATAAATCAAGCATCCGGAATAAAGCAAAGAAGAATATGATCATGGTAGTGTCCAAGATGATACTATTGTTAAAGAAGCAGACGAAGAAGAAGACTTTCTGTTTGAAAACGACGACCGATCGGTATTTTCTCATTCGAACGACAGCAGCGATGACGAAAGCGGAGATGACGATGATGTCGGCGACGATGACGCCCCGTCCGCTGAGGTCTGGGATGACATAGCCAGCAGCGTTCTCGACAGCTTTAAAGATAAAATTATCGAAAAAGCAGGTGATGAAATGGACAAAGCTGCCATGCAAAAAGCCTACGAAACCATCTTACCCGACATTCGTAAGTCAATCCGCGACGAATATCTTCGCCTGAACACACGTTGTCTCGACTTGAAACTGGATCCTATACACCGAGAAGTCACGAAAACAAACCGTTGTTTGGAACACATGTTCGAGATTCCATCCGGGGAAGCCTTGAGTAACACTGTACGGATAAGAAAGAAGCTATTCGACCAAATGTAACCTTCAGAATACCCCATGCAGATCACCGAGAATGAAGACCACTAAACCTCAGCGACTCGAACAATGCCGTGTGATTCACTCGGATCAACGGATACAAACCAGCGATTCGTCTTATTATACATGTCATGTCACCAATAAAATTACAATACAAGATGGTATGAGTTGTTCTCGTGTTCTTCGTCATGACCCACATAACACCCGTCAAGCCCATCGTATCACCCGTCGTGGTCCCGCGTCGTGACGCCGTAGAACGCCACACGACGCCGCAGAACGCCGTCGTCAGGGCGTCGTGGCGCCGCAGAACGCCGCACGATGCTGCAGAATGCCGCACGACGCCGCAGAATGCCACACAACGCCACAGAACGACGTCGTGACGCCGCAGTGACGCAGCAGAACGCAGCAGCTGTACGGCGTGGCGTGTTTGCACATGCGCATACTCGACGACCCCGCTGCTGCGTCAGGCCGCCTCCGCCTGGCTCCCAGTCTACGCTGATCGGTCAAGCTCACACCTCGGTCTTCGCTGATTGGTCCGTCTCACACCTAGGTCTTCGCTGATTTGTCCATCTCACACTTCTGTCTTCGCTGATGGGTCCGTTTAGCGATGGTCTGATGGGTTATCATCCCGGCATTCCCATGGGTCTCGCCAGAGTCCACCGCGGGCAAAACATCACGGGAAGACACCCACACCACTCCATGACAGCCCTGGGGTCAACCGTTCCTCAGTCAGTCGTGTGCTGTTACCCATCAGCTTCCCACTACATGATAAGTATCAACCCTTACTAATGATGGAATAGCAAATGCTTGCTCATATGCCCGGATGTACATCGCAGAATAGCGCCATCTATAATTTCTCTTTTTTTAAAAATAATTTTTCGGTAGCAAAATGAATTTCACATGTTGAAAAATAATTTTACATATGTTGAAAAGAATTCTACATATGTAAAATAAATTGTTATTTACAAACGTGAAAATTATTTTAACATAGTAAAAAAAGAATTTATAACATATGTGAAAATAATTGTACGAAAGTAAAATAAAAGCAAAACTAATTCGTGGCATGTACGATTAAGGTGAACGTGATAAACAGCTTGCCATTATGGGGTGGGACCCTATGTTACTTCACACCAATGTTATTTATTTTTATTTTAAAAAACATCCAATCCTCAGCCGTTTAGGTTCGTGCTTAATCGATTGATTAATTATTTAAATGAATACCTTAGGTCAATTTTGTTTAATCAACGTTTTCCAAGAGCCGCACATTAGAGGAGCCTTGAACTTGCTCCATTAAATCCAACCCTAACCCTGAAATAAACTATATGAGGTACAGGTTTTCGAGTCCTGACAAATCAATGCCAGCATTTCCACAAAACACTTGATCAAAGTATTTTGATTGACGGTTTTCAGCGTAGAGACTTTCAGACGCCAAGAGGTACGTGACTTAAGTTTGCATGTTGGTAACATCAAATAATAAAATAATTCTTATGTAAAAGAGTGGTTTTGGTTGAATGGTATAATTATGTGGCCTGCATTTAATGCTAGAGATTTTTTGCCTCAGTCTGAGGAACGTCCACTCAATTCCTGTTCGGGGCTCAGCCAGAAAACTTTGTGAACTAGAATCTGTTAAAAATAAGAAAGATTAAGCTATATCAAAATAATGAAAAAAATTATTAACACCAAGTGTACGTTGCAGCAGGACAAAACAGAAACACACAAGTGACATACTTAAACTAAATTTCCAGCTGACAGAAACATCCCTGTCTTCCAATGGCTAGCTCTGTCACAGGTCATGCTGACATAACTTTGTGTGACGATCAACAGAGCCAGGCCCAAATCCTATCTTTTCCTCAACATATCCTTTCAAAACACCTTGGATGAACTGAGCATTTGCTTTCTATGTATACTATATACACGCCTTTCAGATATCTCTAAACACCATTTCAGATTACGCTGGACAAAGCATTCATGTCGACGGCAATTTTAATGTCCCCTGAACGACACACCTATGTGCCAGAGCGAATACCTCTCAGCCAAACAAGAGACAGAACTTATAGAATTCTGTGGTTTCATTTAAATTAGCGTACAATTAATTTAAGATATTTTACATTTTTTTTTTATACAAATCTGAAGGCTAAATCATTTATAACGCACATTCAACGCCAGAATGCAAAGCAACTTGTAATGAGTCTTAAAATAGTATTTCGAGCGTCAATCAGTCACCTAGTCAGTCAGCCAGTCAGTTAGTCAGTCAGTCTTGTAACGTGTAATAAGAGGATACGCTAGTTTTATTGCAACTGTTGATTGATCCCACGCAGTAGTTCTGATCTCCACCTGTACATTGCAGTTCCTTTATGCCCTCACAACCAAGTATAATCCATCCGATCGATAAGCACCACTGCCAATAACCACTGAGCAGAGATGGGTAGACTGTTGTTGATCAGTGTTCACCGGCTTTTGTGATAGCATATTGCCATAGTCTTTGTCACATGTTCTTGCTAGGAGATACTGGAATTAGTGATCAGCGGATACATATTTACCTGGCTACCTTGTCTTCGTACATTATGACAGAGTGACCAGCCTGCCAATTCGTGATAAGGCACCATACATGGACGAAAGAACATCGTTTTTCAAGCCAGTGCTTTTGTACATCGGTGTAGGGAGTAGAGCATAAGGTTCTGATAATCTATAAAGCAGAATCCCGGTATCGTGAATTGGAAAACAAAATTAAGAAACAGAAATTAAAAGTACGCAGAAGGTCTTGGAAATGTTTCATCGCGGATAAAATGACAAGCGCTTACATATTTATATGGATATAGGAGGGATACACCAGCATACTGATTGAAAGGAACAGACGGACAGCAGCACGTTTACCTACAAGTAAGTGTTTAAGTGTTTTAGCGTCCGTTATAGTACATTATAGGTAATTGCGGATTTCACAAAAGTGTCCACGGATTGTCAGAGAAATATTAAATACGGTACAAAGAAAGACAGTACTGGGAACAGAAAGGCAACCAGGAAAGGGCCGATGATTAGCAGATCAGGTTCGTCATGCCTCAGTTTCATATGTTATATTGCCTTAGACTTTGCAAAATCTAGGTTAAATTAAAGTGTATGGGGAAATCGTTTAGAAACTATCGTAAAGATTTTAACAGCACAACAGAAAGGACTGAAGCCAACAGAACAGTTGTCGCCCTGCTTCTTAGTTGTTTTTTAGATTCAAAAGACCTTAGCCGGACACTATAAACCCAGATAAGTAAAGTGAAGAATTTTTGTAAAGAAATGAGCGGCTCGATGAAGGAAAGTTCTGTAGATAAGTTCTCTTTTAATATCAACACAAGAAAGCCGATTAAAAAATAAAGAAAAATCTTATAAAAACGGTAAGAGAGAATTCCTTGAGAAAATGCGACAACCGCCTCAACACTAAATAAAGGCTACAATACACTTCTGCCTAATGTAGAAAGTACTTAAGATCTAATTGTCTAGAAATCGAAACAAATTACCGACTGTGAGATCAATTAAGAGACACGACTCATTAGCTCAAAGGCAGCTCAAATGATAATCCAGTGTAATCTCGTACCGTTGTCTGGGAAACAATGGTTTACACTTAAGACTGACTCCAGCGAAACTGTGGCCACCTGTTTCAGTTCTGTGCACCTTACTTACTTGTAACCTGACTATTTTACAACACCTACCGATGTATTAGGAAACAAGAAAGCAGGAATGCTCCAGATCCGAGCCGCTGTTGATCAGTTTTGTTTATCTTATTTTACGGTTGTTCTTTAGAAACACCAGAAAAAATGATGTATTAGGAAACAAGATATAGGGAAAATACTAGATGTGACACTGAAGTGCTTTTACATCCTGACGTGTATTATATATCATGTTCCTAGACAGTTTCTGGTTTTCGTGGTCATCACTAGAGTACATTGTCGTTCTTTCATTGTTACAATTAACCCCTGGATAGAAGCACACAGGTTACAGTGACTGGATGTACACCCAGCTTGCAAGGTAAGCCATTATACCTTCTCGCTGGTAACTCAATATGCACTTACAGATGTATTGACTACAGTTGACCAGGCACGAAACTACTTTTGAGACGTGCCTTTTGGTGAGGGGTGAGGTGATGTGCTGCAGATCTTTTTATTGCATTAAAAATGACTTCATGTCGTACATGACGGACTTGCCGTACGTTACATTTATGCAAAACTACAACCCGGTAAGTCCCGTACGGTCTATAATCTTCATCGTGCAGGGACATATTTCTGTAAGGCCTGAATGTAAAATAATAGAGAATCAAATGTAATCAATTTCACATTTTTCCTACAAAGTATTTTAATGTATGATTGTACTGTGGAGCTTGAATTTGCCCCATGACTTGTTGTTCCCAATATTTAAGACATTGCCGCAAAATTTAAATTGAATCTCATGATATAGTTAAAGAAAATTTAGTAATAACAATCAATGAAAGACACCCTATGTGGGGAATATATTTATACCGTGAATTGGGTGGGACGGTGGGGTGCGCATGAATTTATTTTCTATTTGTAAACTAGAATCAAGTAGGCAGGGTGTCTCTAAACTAAAATAGACTTCGTGCTTTGACAGGAGAAGCGCTGCTTCCATATGCTCTTTAATTGAGACGTATAAATTTTCTATATGCCATCAATCCAGGTTTGGGGAGTACTGATTAAGCTGCATTTTCTATATGCCATTCAAACGAACGAGTAAATGTATTTCTGCTTGCCAATTAGACCAGATCAGAAGTCAATCTGCTTTCTGTACAAACGAGCTAGACTTTCTGTGTGACATCCAAACAAGGTTATAATCTTTCTCTACAACACAAAGGCAGCTGTACACAAAGGCAGCTGTACTTATATATATTTAGTCTGAGAGATATTCAAATCCTGTTAGATTTTCTATGCGACATTCACACCAGGCACGTTCTTCTATCTACTATAAAAGACAGGCTAGATTTTCTATGCGACATTCACACCAGGCACGTTCTTCTATCTACTATAAAAGAAAGGCTAGATTTTCTATGCAACATTCAAAGCAGGCACGTTCTTCTATCAGCTATTCAAAAAAGGCTAGATTTTATATGCGACATTCACACCAGACACGTTCTTCTATCTGCTATTCAAAAAAGGCTAGATTTTCTATGCGACATTTAAAGCAGGTACGTTCTTCTATCAACTATTCAAAAAAGGCTAGGTTTTCTATGCGACATTCAAAGAAAGAACGTTCTTCTATCAGTTATTCAAAAAAGGCTAGATTTTGTATGCGACATTTACACCAGGCACGTTCTTCTATCAGCTATTCAAAAAGGCTAGATTTTCTATGCAACAATCAAAGAAAGAACGTTCTTCTATCAGCTATTCAAAAAAGACTAGATTTTCTATGCGACATTCAAAGCAGGCACGTTCTTATATCAGCTATTCCTAAAAGGCTTGACTATCTATGCGACATTCACACCAGGCACGTTCTTCTATCTACTATTAAAGAAAGGCTAGATTTTCTATGCAACATTCACACCAGACACGTTCTTCTATCTACTATTAAAGAAAGGCTAGATTTTCTATGCAACATTCACACCAGACATGTTCTTCTATCTACTATTAAAGAAAGGCTAGATTTTATATGCAACATTCAAAGCAGGCACGTTCTTCTGTCAGCTATTCAAAAAAGGCTAGATTTTCTATGCAACATTCAAAGAAAGGACGTTCTTTTATCAGCTATTCAAAAAAGGCTAGATTTTCTATGCGGCATTCAAAGCAGGCACATTCTTATATCAGCTATTCTAAAAAGGCTTGATTATCTATGCGACATTACAAACAGGCACGTTTTTCTATCAGCTATTCAAAAAGGGCTAGATTTTCTATGTGACACACAAAACAGGCACGTTCTGCTATCAGCTTTTCTAAAAAGGCTATAGTTTCTATGCGACATTCACACCAGGCCCGTTCTTCTATCAGCGATTCAAAAATGGCTAGATTTTCTATGTGACAGTCAAAATAGGCATGTTCTTCTATCAGCTATTCAAAAAGGGATAGATTTTATATGTGACATTCAAAACAAGCAAGTCTTTCTCTGAGCAATTCAAACATAATAATAATAATAACAATACTTTATTTCAGATAGAGATGTCCATAAGAACAGCAAAAATAAACAATAAAAAACAATTATAACCAAGTTAGACATTACCATAGATATAAGATGGAAAACATTGGTATGGATAAGGCTAGATCATTGGTCATATTACCATAGATATTTAAACTTTCTGTATGACGTTGAAATGATGCTTGATTTTCTTTATACCATCCAAACGAGAACAATACTTCTAAGATATCTGAAACTTTAATTTTTAGTACATGTACATTTTTTGTAACATAACCGTTTCTCTAGTCATGGTTTCCGCCTTTCGAATTCCAATCCATGTTCCATTGATATGAACATCAAACGACATTGCAATATAATTAGCGCAAATCATCCTGATAAAGACTCAATTAGGTGAAGCGTTAAGTGAATCTATGTAGTTATCTCGACTTAAGCACACGCCGGTCGATAAGACATGCTTCTGGAGTATTCGCCCTATACAAGTTAAAGGTCTTGACAATTAAGTTCATTTGCTAATGCGCACTGACAATAAAAATATTTTTTGTTTTATTTGATTGGAGTTAAACGTCTTATTCAATTGTGCTCCCGTGACATGAGGACGGATTGTCTAAAGCTCATGCTGCCTAACTGTTGGGATTGTGGTCATGATTGGGATTTTGGTCACGATTGGGATTTTGGTCATGATCAGAATTCTGGTCATGCTCATTATATTTGTCATGATCATTATTTTGGACATGAATATTCTTCACTATTTTGATATTTTGGTTATCATGTGGATTTTTAACGTAATTAAGGTTTTGCTCATGATCACCATTTTGGTCGTGATTAGGACTTGGATCATGATCTCTATTTTGGTTACGATCAGTGTTTCGTCGCGATCAGGATTTTTACAATGTTAAACTCAGTGACTACTTAAGTCTCAGTAATGTTCTGCATAACAATGAGTTATGCAGGTCGAATATACTGGAGTCAATCAACTCGCTTTAGTTTCATAAAATGGCACATTGCATCCACTCTACAACAATATGGAATGTGGATGTGACCCCAATGAATTATTTTCACAAACACGTGTTAGTTGCATACGAAACGTAGAAGCCCAAGGAGGAGAAGTGCCTGGCGACGATGCTTCCTTATCAACAAACCACCAACGAAGCATCGTCAGAACTTGTCGAAATAGGCCTGGAGTTGTGACGCCACCGAAAAGATTCATCAAAATTAAAGAAGTCAAAATTGCGCTGCCCAGATTTGTTCAGGAGAACTGGCCCGGGTATTATTCATGGACGAATGAGGCAAGCCTGATATGCGGTGAGGTAAAACGTTATTGGCTTAGATACGGAGGAAACATCATAGAGGGACGAACACTGAGGCTCTTGTCCAGTTATATTTGTGGAAAACATTCAGAAATGTTTTACAATATCGAAAACGAATGTGAAACTGTAGGGCTACAAATTAATCATACACAAAATGACAAAATTATACTTAGTCCAATTGAACTACCGGCCTTATGTCCCCTTCCCTGGTACATGACAGTTAGTACTGCAGAGACCTGTTCTTGTAAGAAGGAAAATTTCGATGCACCTCAATCAAATGTTCACTGTCAATCGAATGTTACTTCTTGTGAAGACGTTGACTAGATGCCCTGAAAACGTGGTAGTGCAATAGTTCCACTACAGTGTAACGAAGTATTCCAACATCGTCAAGATTTGTCACGGCATGCCACAGAATGCCAAGACTAAATGACGATATCGATATGATATAGCAAGGATTGAACTTGAAGTGTGAGATCTTCTTGCCAGTCGCTCAGCATAGCTGCATTTGTTGTTTACATACATGATAAACCATGTCTGATCTGGTCGTAGATGTTGTGGCCACAAGCAACAAGTAGGCCTACGAATAAACATCTGAAGGCAACTTCAAGAGATAACACGGTATAATCACGAGACACCAGACTGATACAATGGGAAGTTTTCACATGTACAGTTCAGAAAGATCTTATTGAACTTTCCCAAAAACATCTTGATACACTACGATGGCAACGGGCTCTATGGAAGACCACGGTAGTCTTTGGATGTGAATATTTAAAAAATTGCGCTCTACCGTAGCAGCATTTTAAAGATATATTTTAAAATTTGACATTCCCAGTTGTGTTGTAATGGTGGTCGAGGGACACCGTATTGATGTTCATTCTTTTTCAGAAAGTGAATATATTGATTTGAAAGACAAATAATTGAAGGACATTTGTGAATGCCATATATATAATCCCAATGACATATTTTAGTACAATCAGCTTTATCACATACACTTAGAGAGCCAACACTAGGCATGTCGTGGATGGATCACGAATGGACACGAGATTTGCAAGGTAAACTATCTATCCATAGTCACCTGTCAGTCAAATCTTATTCATTGAAGTTCGCAGAGCTCAAGAGATTTTTGTTTACCTAAATTATATAGACCTACCGATCTATTAGTTTTCCGTATTATTAGTCATCGGTTCCAAACCTTAGCAATGCTTTATATGTATGCTGTATGTATTGACCGATATTTGATGATTCCAATATTAGAAGTCTACGATAATTGGATGAAAGACATGTGCGTACGTTAAATTGGTGGCCGTTCTTTCGTTAATAAAATATGAACACAACTGATTAATCTTGAGGCTAAATTTCATCGGAACATGACAATAGAAATACCATAGGTCAAAACCCAGAAATTAACCATAATCGGTAAAGCGTTTTACTATGTTCGACTAATTAATGTTCCTCCAGTGCTTAATAATAAGAGTTTTACAAGGTTGGAAAAAATACTGTAGTTAGCCAGATGGCAACTTTGATTGCAATTGAATATTTTTTATTTGTTTTGTAAAATGATTATTCCCCACTGCTTAGTAAACACATCATTACTATGTTGGGAACAAGAGGGTACTTTTCTAAAATATAACGGAAACCAAGGAAGTTAATTGATCACATGGTATTAAGCTGCCGACTAACCTGACGCAATGTTTAATTCTAAAGAAGGCACCATATAACGGTTAATTGGTTGTTTGTTTGATGGAAGTTTACTGTCGTACCCAATTTCATTTAACTCATTTGACCGCGAATGTCCATATCTTACTTTACGTTTAACGTCAGGAAACCAGGAGGAAAACTCGAGTGGCAATTCCCGCGAAGGCCGGAAATACATCGTGGCCCCATAACATACCAGATATCGAGTTCCACTAAGATATTCAAACCTCTGAGCGGTACGTCCAAGGAAGATAAGTGTCTCGACACGCTTACCATGCGCTGAACCACGGTCGTGGGGCCCCATATTACTGTGCAGCCACAACATACGTTCCCAAACAAACCACATGACTTGTTTTAAAAAGCTTTCAGACATTGAAAAGAGTAGTTGCAGTTATATATATTGTTGGGTTTCCCAGATGTCAACCAGTGTTAGTCTCCAATTTATTTCTGTCTCATTAGAAAGTGAATATTAACAGTGTTTTCGTTAGTTTGGGATAACACTTTCTTAGTTTGAACTGATACTAGCTCAGACAATTTTGCAGTTTGAAATCCGTCTGGGATTCGAACCCACGACCCTCAGAGTTAGACACCCAGTCGCCAGCAGTGAATGCCTTCCACCTAGACCACTCAGCCACCAGGCCTTCTATATCACGGCCCCACGGCCGTTGTTTATTGCAAGGTAAGCGTGTCGGGACACTTATCTTCCTTGGTTGTACCGCTCAGAGGTTTGAGTAGAAGGCCGGGTGGCTGAGTTGTCTGGGCGGGCAGCATTTACTGCTGGCGACTTGGTGAATATTCTCTGAGGGTCGTGGGTTCGAATCCCGGACGGGTTTCAACCTGCAAAATTTTCTGAACTAGAATCTGTTCAAACTAAGAAAGAGTTATCCTAAAATAACGAAAACACAGTCTTAGTCTCATCCACTATAGAAAATCTGGCCACAATACCATTGAGCTGCCAATTTTACTGCATGCATGACAAGGCAATTGAAAATGTCAATAAGCCAAAAGGTCTCATATTCTTTTACCAATTGTCGTTAAATGGAATCTTGTTTCTTTTGTATTTCTGACACTTTCGGTCTGCCGAAGTGTTCTGGCTCTCTATCGCGTCGAGTGTCTTCATAGGCAGACAGAATAGCTGACAAAATTTTCCCATTAGCGGGGGTTGTGTTCTTTTATACTAGGCGGAAATTAAACTTGAAAAGGCTACATGGAAATATAGCCTGCAGTGGTGTAGATATCTGTCATACAACATTAAGGCTTTTAATTAGATATAAACGTTACGAGAGCACAGTTTATAACGGCTTCCACTTCTTTTACTAGGTGTTGTTGTTGTTGTTTTCAATGTTATAACCATGTCAGGGTATCTAGATGCTATCGTCTTTCAGCTTAAATTACTTCTCAATATGGGAGTTTCGAGTTAAGATTTACAACAACAAAATGACGTCACTTTGCAAAAAGAAATTGTCCTTTTACGGTATGGAGGGAGCAACCTCTCGCTGATTGTGGGTTTTGAAATTGCTACATTTGCAAAAACATTTTATTCTAAGCCTCAAGCCGTGACGTTAGCTCAATGGACATGAGACGTCCTTTGTGTAAATACAGTGATCTTTTCTGACCTCTGACACTAACAGTCTGTCTGTCTGGTTTCTGTTTTAATGTACAAAGTGAAGAACTATACGTGCCTAAATATGTTTCAAAATTCGATGGCCTCATCAGTTTTGTGATGGCACAGGGAATCGCCACTATTCGAAAGTACAAACCATTGCCATGTTATTGGAAGCTTGATTTCCTTGGAATTTTATCTTATCGCATGAAAGCGGAAATTTAGAACCGCTTTCATGATTCAAATTATAATGAATCAAATGAAATATTTGAAAGACATCTTTTAATGACATACATATGCCTATAATCCACACCGCAGAGATTGTTTTACTGTTGTCAAAACATAAGCTTCTACAATTCAGATTTGAAGGGTGTATAAATAGAGGTAAAAAGAGCAATCTTACTGCAAAATTTACATGGCCTGTCAATACGACCCACATACAAACACCTAGTGAGACATGTCGTTCATGTCAGGCGACATCTCGAATGGACACGAGATTTGCATGATAAACTATCGAAACTTATAGTCACATGTCAATCAAATTTTCTTACACATTGAAGTTCGTCGAGCTCACAAGATTCTAATAATTACGAAGAAAATACATTGCAGGGTTTTTAGTCTTCTAAGTTTTGATCATGCTGGTTATCGGTCTGCGGATCCAAACAATAGCAGTGCTCTGTATGTATTGTGTATGTATTGACCGATATTGGGCTACTTTATGATGATTGTGTTAAGTAGGCCTACGTTACACTGGTGCTCATTTTTATACCTGATAAAATATTTACAAAAAATTGATTTATCTTGAGGCAAAATTTCATCAGAACATGACAATGGAAATGGCATTGGTCAAAATCCACACAGATTAGTAGAATAACTGATGAAGCTGGATAGAATATCTGTGTTTATACCTCAATGTCAATAGCATCCGAACACTAGTATTGTTGTACATGTACTCGTTCATTTCACGTGGAATCCAAAGAGAACAGCATGCTGTGTTACTGGCATACAACATACATACAATGATGTACTAAATTGTGTCTGATTTAACTGGTATACAGCATATATTATAAACGATTATATACTTAAATGTATCTGGTGTTTTTTTGCCAATCTAGAACGCATGTCAGTCATCACGACTGTGAACTAACCGCGGAGGAAATGCGGTTCATTTTGGAGATAACTCGAGTAGATCGCCTTTGAAATAGGCTTTTGCGAAATGATTTGTTTAAACCCGACTCCGCTTGGCTTCCATGGTATATTTAAGGTAGATAGGGATTGGTCATAAACCAGGACCAAGTTAAAAAACCTGATACTCGGCGATTTGACCGATCGCTGACTGCAAGTTAGACATGCCCTTTGTTGGTCTAAGGGATGTCACTGGTGTTACACCCGGCAATGAATGTAAACGAAGTGTATCTTAATAGTATTCATGAGAACTTTTGACATTGCAAAACTGCACCATAATCATGACAAAAATATATTTAAAACGCTTGGCTCACATATAGTCCCGCAGAATGTGTATATTCAGTTGGTTTCTGGCCAGTGTCGGGTAAAATGGAGGAAAAGCAGGTAACGGCAGCATCTGGTTGGTTAAAAAAGTATTTGATTGATAGCTGGCGATCGGTCAATTACCGTAAACCCTGAGGTGAACATCCGACAAGTTACAACTGTATAAAAAGACTGCAATAGATAATGATTTTGTACAGAAGCAGATCAATGCAGTTTTTTTAAAGTTTCTAACAAATTTAATTATTCTTGGATCAACATTCTGTTCATCTTTAGTTAGGCCCACTTAACACATTTAAACCTTTTAATCAGGTTTCTGTAAGCGATGGGCATTTTGTTACCATCGAGTACCATCTAGCTTTTTAACGCAGACTGGGAACTTTGGGATAAACCCGCACCATTACTGTCTTAACAGGAAGTGACGAAGGTGCTCTCCCTTTAAAATAAGCCGAAGCTGCATAAAATTTGAAAATGGGTTATGTAGGTCAACATAAAATTGAACAATTTTATTCATTTAAAAATGATTAAACTTGATAGTATCTGTATAATAATGTTTGTTTGTTCGATTTGGGTGCCTGGTATCTTTAAAAAGGGAATTGGATTGATGAACAGCTGAATGAAATCAAAGCATAGTCCCGGTGTATATATACAGCTGTAATTTGTCTTGCTACGACCGCACAATTTACGCCGTTTTAGGGGATATCACTTCGTGTAGACATTCAAAATGGCACTAGGTTTATGACCAAGCGGGATGTACGTAAGGCATGGAGGTAAGCCCGCTTCCGGATTTAATCAAATGAGCGATGGGTAGACGACAACTCCGCCACTTGACCTCCTGACCGTGGAAGCAGCACTGTTTCCGTTAGCATGCGACTCTTTACTTCCAAACCGCCTTTAGCAAAACACGGGTTTGCCGTTCCGAGAATAAGCTCCACCTCCTTCCGTTTGGAACGCAAATAACACCACATATGGCAAACTCTAACCCGTGTAATATTACAACACGGGTATACAGTTCAGTGAATAAGCCCCGGGTATTTCACTTATATGATGTCAGCGTACTGTATAAACTATATCACAAAACACACCGACACGGCCATTAGGGTGAAGTGTCCTGCTATGTAAGGAATATGTTGTCCCACCAGTGCTAAGTAAAGACAGTATATCACTAAGCTGGAAACATACAGCCCTTAATAGTCAGAGGCCAACTTCCGCTGGAAATGTTTTTAATTTTATTATGGTTTCATAATGTTCCACTGCGAGTTTTAGACAGTGGTACTGTTCTTGAAAGCTCTACCCTTGGAAGGTTTTTTTTATATATTACGTTCGTGTTCACTACCATGGAAACACACTGACCTAAGACAGAGGGCGGCTATTATTGGATATGTTTATATTTTTATTTTGTAAGAATTATTCTCCTCCAAAGCTAACTAAAGACAGTATTAGTATGCTAGGAAAAACCACTACCGTTACAGCCAGACAAAAGCTTTTTGGGATATATTTATATTTTTATTTTGCAAGAATAATTCTCCTCCAGTCCTAAAAAAGACAGTATCTGTATGCTGGAACAACACTACAGTTATAAACAGAGAAAAGGTTTTTGGGATACGTTTTCATTTTAGAAGACCAATGCTCCTCCAGTGCCAAATAAAGTAAGTGTGGCTCCGCTAGGAACATACTTCCATTTCTCAGAAGGCCATCTTTTTTTAAGATACATGTATACGCTGGCTGAATATAATGATGATACATTGATCACATTGTAATAACTGCCGATCGGCTGGTTTCTTAAGTCTTATTGTAAACATGACAACACATTATTGTTGAACCGTATAGCATGTGTTCTAGTGCCAGTTGCTCGAAAGGCGATTAGCCGCTAACACCAGATTATATTGCTAATACCGGGTAAGAGATAGACCTACAACATGGCGTGACGTCATCTAATAGTGGATTAAATTTAATAGTGCTTCGAGCAACCGGGCCCTGGGGTCTTAAGTCACTACTAGAAAGGCGATTAGCCGCTAACACCAGATTAAATTGTTAATACCGGGTTAGAGATAGACCTTCAACTTGGCGTGACTTATAAGAGGATTAAATTTAATAGCGCTTCGAACAACCGCCCCTTAAAACAAACCTCCATTTTATTTATTTTTTTATTTTTTATTTAAGAAACGTCCTTCTAAGACATTGGGAATTGTAGTCTGAGTAGTTTTTTGTCAGTTGTAACAGCTGCCAATCGATGGAAACTTCTCTGTTTATTTACCCTGAATCGTCATGCAGAAGCCTACGCATAGCAAGACAACAGAAAATATCATTAAGCCAAGGACGGGGAGCTCTGTGAATTTTTAGTAAATGAAATCTTCTTTCTTTTGTATATGTGGAGAATTTTTTTCCACCTTTGTCGGAGGAAGAGTAAGGACTGTAATATACTGAGTTGGTTGCCATTTCGAGTCTTTCTAAACTCAGAACACGTGACGAAGGTTTTCTATTAGCGTAGAGTTATTTTCTACTCAGTGGAAATTAAACTTGAATGCCACATAAAAATATAACCCGCAGTAATGTTATTCATTGTCAAGCATCGTTAAAGCTGTCACATTGTTATGTTAGGAACTTCTTTTACAATGGCCTCTTCTTCTGTTTCTCGTTTTTCGTGTGTAGTCGTTTCTATTGTTTGTTATTAACAGCAGTTAGTTGCCAGCATAGTTTCCAGATGGAACTATTTTGTATTCTCCGTACCACAGAGAGGCGTTGTGTAAACACCCACATTGCCATTACGTAACAATAGAATTTTCAAATTGCTGCGGCTGCAAAACATTAACAATAACATTGCTAGCCATAGAACAACGAAATGCAAAATATGCTATCAACGTTTGTCTGTATCGGAAATATGTTCGATATTCTTATGCGGGGGACACACGGGCGATTATAATCGCCCGATCGCGGCGATCAGTCCTGGCGATCAATCGCTGGCGATTAAAAATCGGCCGAAAATATCAAACATGTTTGATCCGAGCGACTGTTCGGCCGACGGACTGCGGCGATCATAATCGCCGTCGCTGGCTTGAACATACTTGGCGATTTTTTCAGCGATTTATACAATCGCCGCGATCGGGCGATTATAATCGCCGGTGTGTCTCTCGCATTACCGCCCAATTTACAAATCAACCTTTTTTATAAGCGCCAACGTACGTTATGTCACATATTGGCGTCTATTTTATTTTGTGACATCACAAAGAGAAACGTCTGCATTTTCCACACTGATTGAAAAGATAAAGCCTTAAGAGAGAGGCCATACTGCTACTTTAACCAGTTTTCGTCTAGCAAATTCTCAGGAATATCACCTCTAACAGTAATATGCCGATTAACAATAAATGAAATCAACCACAGGAAAGGAGAATAAAAGTTATTCTGCGATCAATCCATGTTTGCCTGATGTCATGCGGACTATTTGAATTTATACTCAATTATTTGTGTTAATATTTTAAAATTAATTATAAATTTTTCCGTATATGACCACGAAAGTTTGTACTGGATCGAAAGACAACAAGCATATGGAAAACAAGAGAATTTTGTAATCTTCTGTCATAAATTAGTTGATGATGATATTAGACATGAGGTCGCCAAAGGTTCATTATTGTAATTGATACGAGCTGGGATCACAAAACTGCAGGTCAGCCATATGGTTGGTTTGGAACTGTGCAGACGCCATGTGTAAGTTGTAAAATAAAATAGTACGTGTAAGTTGTAGAATTTCATTGGTTGAATTGTACCAATGAACAGAAAGTGAACTATCAGAGCGTGAGAAAGTTGTATCCCACACGTGGAGATATGAAACAAATATCACACTGAAACTTATTGATTTATGGGAGAAACGATAATATCGTCGTTAATGTGGGCCTCGTAACGTCAAAAGGTGGGCATTGCAGGCGGACATCTGGCGTTAGTAACGTCACATTGGGTAGATGTGTGTGACGCCATAAAAATTCCCTCTATCACAAAAACTGTGACGTCAGAAGACCGCATAGCCTGGAATAAATAACATCTCTTGCAAACTTTCGGAAACTCCCATTATATTGAATACGCTTTGAATCCAGATAAGTAGATTACTTAAATGCAATGTCAAGTTAACGATGCTTTGTGTAGTTTTAAACCGATTGATGTTGCCAATAATAAAATTGAACGAAAAGGTCGTCTTTCGGATTCTTTTGGACAGATTTATAAATGAAGATAGGAAGAGCACCTTTATAATATAACTCAGGCCGGTTAAATAGGACCCATATATAGCAATTGTGGTGATAAATAATAAAAGTATAGATTTCGTGTCCATGTAAATACATACTTTTTGCAAATACAATCTCCATGTTTTAAAGTAGTATACGGTTGTTATGATATTTATTCCTTCATATCCGTAGAATTAGAAACGTAGGTTGAAATCACCACGACTAATTTTTGAATTGAATTGACTGAATATAGTCACCAATAAATTATTAAATAGTACAAAAGTTCTTTCAGTAAATAAATAGAAAGATAAAATTTGTTGTACAACACACACAAATGTCGGTATGTCGCTATGTCGGTAATTGACAATCAACATCGTAAACAATGCAACAATTGATATCATAAACTCGGCAGAAAGCTGATTTATTATCCCCCTTATCCCCCTCGTTTAGCGTATTTACACACAACTGCATGAACAAACTGAAAATAGTTTTGAACCGCTATATCCATATAAGGACCCAAACCAAACATTTAGCGAAACCACACAAGTTGGAAAAGAGGAAGCCATATAACGTCAAACTATCTAAAGCTCTTGTGTGCTTTATCAGAACAAATCCATGTCCAGTTTTAATTAGTAACAAAAATATTGTCCAATTAGGACATTTCTGGAACAATTCTGAATAGCATTCGGTCTGGGTTTGAATCAATAACAAACATTAACCAGAGGAGGGGCCGGAGGGGGGGGGGGGGGGGGAGTTTTATTCCAATTGAACCCATTAGTTGATAAAATTAAAACCCAAACAAAAGGCGTACAATTCAAGAAATGTAAGCAAACTGCAATAACTACGTTCGTCGGAGTTTTGAGTAACAAAAATCCTTTAATATTTTTAAAATGTTAACATGGATAAATAGGCAAGACTACACAATATATTTATGTTTGTTGCAGAGTTTCATATACATGAATAATAAATATTGTACACTTAAAAAATGAATACCTGAAGCGCAAAAACAATTTTTTCAGAGTTTTCGATTAAAACAAAAAACCCATAAATCATTTAACACATATAAAATTGGGCAAATAAAAGCATAAAAAATACACACGATCAACACATTAACGCCCTTGCATGCACACACCATAACATTCTAAAATACATAAAGTTATAAAGAAATGTCGTGTTTATAAATAGCATGTCAATGATGGGGTGCAAGGTTTTGATGTCTGTGATCTCTTTTTTAATATAGTCTATTAATATATATTATGCTTTGATCTCGGATCTCAGTCATTGTTTGCCTTTACATAACTACTGACAGATCAGATCTTTGGATAGGCAGATGATTATTCCCACCAAGTTCAGTTTAACACAGATTGTGCGTCGTGCCATTTCCCTGTATTTTTCAAACTACTACCACCCACGCACCTATGGAAATCTTCCTCCGAGCGTTCCAATTCTGTCCATGCTGTTGTTCTCAGTTATTTTACACCTCTGGATATACACTTGACCTTTATCGGTGGCATTCGACAGTTTTCATCTATTCTGGCTACTGTAAATGCCAATTTATAAAGGTTCCACTGAATGGCATTGGTCACAAATGTCAATATTATGTCGTCATATTGATACTAATGCGCCGTACCGTAGTTATGTATTGGTATTTTTAAAGATAGCGAACGTCATCTGACATCTATTGTTTCCTAATACATGGGGTAGTTTCACATAAACTCCGCAACGTAAACGCAGTTGTCGTGGTGACACCATGTCTGTGGTTGTTATACTAACTGCGTATGAAACGATTCCCACATGTCTTGGAGTCTAACGGACATTGCTGTCATCGCTTTATTATGTACACAAAGCGCTATATTAAAACATTATTCATTCTGTAATAAACTTCCTTTATTCGATACTATATAAAGAACCTCATTAAACCTCGTTACATGTGAGATGCAAGTATCAAATGTTATAAATATACTCGGTTAAGCCAGTTTGAACTTTAATCATCCCTTTATCACCGGAGCTGTGAAGATACTTTATATGTTTAATCTTTGTTATCGTCTTGCTTTGGCCCTCTGACTAAAGGCAGTTTGTTTTGAAGAGAAACAATGCTGTCTTTACTTAGCACTGGAGGAAAATAAACTTTCCCACATTATGGAAGCGCTTCACATCTTGTTTGTGCTAGTGTCAATTGTTGTTGGAATACACCGCGTCATACAAGTGAAATACCTTAAGCACGGCGCAAAACACCAATCATCCAATCAATCAATTAATCGTTTTGCTTCGTGTCCAATGTGGTATTACCTGATAGTTAAATACAAAACGGGTGTAAGGTTAATCATCGATCGTACAAACATCTTTATGTATGTTATGTACGGGTGTAAGGTTAACCATCGATCGTAAAAACATCTTTATCTATGTTATGCACGGGTGTAAGGTTAACCATCGATCGGGTTAATGGGTGTAACGTTAACCATCGATCGTAAAAACATCTTTATGTATGTTATGTACGGGTGTAAGGTTAACCATCGATCGTAAAAACATCTTTATCTATGTTATGTACGGGTGTAAGGTTAACCATCGAACGTACAAACATCTTTATGTATGTTATGTACGGGCGTAAGGTTAACCATCGATCTTACAGACATCTTTATGTATGTTATGTACGGGTGTAAGGTTAACCATCGATCGCACAAACATCTTTATGTATGTTATGTACGGGTGTAAGGTTAACCATCGATCGTACAAACATCTTTATGTATGTTATGTACGGGTGTAACGTTAACCATCGATCTT
>JAQQZZ010069314.1:0-22268 GCA_030265115.1 Mopalia vespertina | reverse complement strand
GAGGGGCAACATGATACTGATCTGTCACAGTGTTACACACTGTAACATGTATTACCCACAGCTCTGCCTGTGGGTTTAGGGTGGGAGGCGCTCAGCTCTGCTGAGGGGCAACATGATACTGATCTGTCACAGTGTTACACACTGTAACATGTATTACCCACAGCTCTGCCTGTGGGTTTTGGGTGGGAGGCGCTCAGCTCTGCTGAGGGGCAACATGATACTGATTTGTCTGTCATGGTGTTACACACTGTAACATGTATTTGACATGTATTACTTATCAGTCTGTGGGTTTTGGATGGCACGCTCTTGACTCGTAGGCTAGTAGGTAACAGTCTGTTAAGTGTTTCACACTGTCACATGACACACTTTGTCTTATATGTCTTTTAAGCTTCCTGTGCTTGTCTTATATCGTTAGTTGCTAGTTGTCATCAAGGGGCATTTCTGTCACTCATTGGGTCAATTCAGCCCATTTTTTTTCTTATAATTAAGTCGTGTCGAATTGAATTTTGAAGAAGATATTCATAGCCTAAAGTTTTATTAATATGGAAAATCCTTACCAGGTGGAATTCTCACTCAGATCACTCTATCTAGAGGATTCATTTTGAGCTGGACCAAAATTGTTGGTTTGAATTGGCACATCAGTACATGTATGTTTACATCAGAGTGGAGAGTCTCAGATTTGTACAAACAGGAATTGACAACGGTTTTATTTGAGTAGACTTATAGGTCCCAAATTAATTTAATAAAATCTTCATTTTTAATTCATCAATATTTTATTGAAATTCAAGTTTAAAACCAAGCTATTATTTAATTTTCAGTGCGTTTTTGTTTTTATTAATTTGCTAATTTTTTTCTAGGGGCTGTTGAATAGTATTCGTATCCGATTTAGTTTGTATTTGCAATCTGATTGGCTGTTGCATTTGTTTTGGGACAGTTAAACCTAGCATTAATCAAAGTTAAAATTTGGGGTAAACAAACATTTTTAGTTAAGAGTACTAAAGAAAATAACATAGCATTTTATGGCATGCCCGTATTGCCCCATAATCTGCGAGTGGAATCATAAGATGTTGTGTATACAATAAATATACTCTGTAATCAGTATGAAATAAGTTGAATTTTAAATTGTTATTCATCAAGCGTGTGTCTGATATAGTTTGACAAATGGGCTGTACCAAGACGGTGGTATGATAGATAAGCATGACTGCTTTGACATATAACGCTTTGTTGATTATTGCGTGTAGCGTGCCTTCACAGGGTTTAACTCTAATGGATCAGATAGAGATAAAATACATTAAAATCAAGTCTGTGTTTTAATTAATTCAAAGTGAAATGAGATGAAGGGTAGTAATAAGTTGGTGTCCATACGAACGATTACATGTATGTTATCCTAAGAGTCCCAATGTAAGTCCAGGAAACTCACATTTGTTTCGTTACACATTTAATAACGGATTATTCTAACCATTCCGCACAAAGATTTTATCAAGTTGATCAAGGGAAGCTCTCATCAAATTAAATGAACTATAATTTTGTTGTTATTCAATTTTGACTCAAATTTGGCAAACAAAATTTTAAATTAAATGTTCATTTTGCTGATTAATTTTTCAGGTTTTATTTAACTTTCATAATGTCATAAATGCATTTCTGTGTCAATAGACAATTTAAATTGAGAAATTCAAAAAACATTTCATAGAAGTATATTAACGAACTGCTGTGAAGGTTTTTATATTTTACATTTAAAAAACAAACAGCGTGATAACGTGTCTAGTTTAATTTGCATACCTTTAGACCATTGAAGCATGAATAAGCTTTAACAATAAGTGACTCCAAATTGTTTGATGCATCCAGATCAAGATTAAAATAGCTCCTGTAAAAACTTTTATTCACGTTGTCTGTGTTATTTCTCTGATCTATTCTCTTTATGTCTGGATTCATTGCATAGCATTTTGCTGATTGGACCTAACAGTTACAGGTATTTTTCCTGCAGACTTCACATTGGTTTTTCTTTCAATTTAGAATATACTTGGTGTTTTGTTCGACATAAGATTTTTTGGATTTTTGGAAGTAAGGTTAAAGATGGAAAGTTGATAGATGGACAATATTACCCTGTTATATTTCAGCTAATACATGTACATCAGGTGATGTTTGTGTGCAGGATTTCTGAAGTTTTTTTACTGTGTTGTATCAATCACTGTCGGCAACAGTTTCCAGGACATCCAGAAAACCTTTCCAAGGATTTTGTTTTTAGGACTCGTGGAACTACTGTACAAATAATAAATTTCAAACTTTGTTTAAGTGACCCATTTGTTTTTATTTTTTGTCAGTGAGGATAGTGACAGTTACACACATTTGGAATATAAATCTATCGTGATGGAATTAACGGAAAAAGTGGATTCGTTGCTGGAAAAAGAATCCAGGTAAGAACAACATTATATGTGACTAATGATTATGTATGTATGTATGTATGTGGAGAGGTAGTAAGAATTGTGCTTGGTTTCTTTACTAGAAAATTTTGTGCAAAGCTTTTCTTCTTGCCATATTTTTGGTTATATAATTATTATTGGGTCAAGTATTTCCCTGATGCTTCCAGATTGAAGGGGCAACAGGAAGCCAATTTGTTGGTATGGCTTCTTGTGACTCCTATCTTGTCTCTGTTTGTTGCCAGGTGTATCGAGGGCGATTTCCCTACCCCATGGGCTGGAAGGCTGTCATATTAATGAAATAGCCATAATTATGCCATTAAACCCAAATCAAAAACACGAATGGAAAACAAAACTGATATAACTATGTAAAGTGCACACATTGTTTTATGTCGCCATGTTTTTGTCATTGGTTGTCAGTAATGTCCAGGGTACTTTCATTCACCCATTAGGCTAGCATGCTGTCATCAAATAGAAATATGGTAACCTTTTGTATCTTACATCCCAATTACATTTACCAAGTCCATGATGCCTTCATTTTTATAAACATCTCCTGTTTAAGTTACCATGCTTTCAACGCTGCTTAAACAATGATAAGGGAATAGGATATATTTGACTATTATTTTTTTTGATAGAGAACGTGTTACTAATAACTGTTAACACTTTGTTAGGTTTAACCAAAACACTACAAAGCCTGGTCACACAAAAAAAATGTTTTGTGGAAGCAATTACAAATTTCCTTTGTGATATATTCTTTCTCTTCATGCATAAATGATTTATTGTGGTTTGTTATTGTTGTACATGACATTCTCTCATGCTAATTGTCACTTAATATATATATACAATATACATGTGTATCGAAATATAGTATCTATATCCTTCTAGTTAATGCTAATACATGTACCTGTGTCCTTTGATGTAGAAACGATTTACATGACAATACACAGACACGTGTGTGTTTGTTATTAACATAACATGCATTAACAGTAACAATTGCATATATGTTAAATCAAAATCTAGATCATTTTGTTAAATAATGTATGTGAATGTAGAATGATTTACACGTGGTCATTAAAAACAAACACTGCCAAGCCAAACATGGTTATTGGAGGGGGGTGTTGCAATGGTATTATTAGAGTTTAAAAGCCAATCTGTTGAGGTGTCTTGGTTTCACGGTGTAAGCCAGAGAGGAGTCGCTTTGTCTTTGACACATTTAATTGTTTTAATTAAACTTAACATAGAATGTTGGGTTAATGTTGAAGGATTTTCAGTAAGTTTAATGCACATGTTGGCTTAAGCTTTAGCCTGAGTTTTATTACAATACATGTTTATTGTTTCTAAGTTTTTATTGAAGAGAAAAAATGTGCTTGCCTCTCGGGATTTGAACTCAGGTCTCTGGCTAACAGGACCATCCCTTTCTCTGGCTGAGCCATTAATCTATAAGAAGTACCATCTCTCTGAACAAGTTTTTTGGCAATTAAATAAGGATGCACCAGTGTCTTAGCTAGGATGGAAATCTGTCTGTCATAAATCCCTATTTTGAGGAAGTCAAATTTGTCCATTTTCCCATGTTAAAATTTAGATTTTCTACATGTCATTTGAACCATTTTTAGAAATCTGCTTGTTGAAAAAGACAGGTGGATGGGTCTCCAGCTAATACTATGGGATGCACTGAACTTGAACAAATACAATGCATAGAGAATTGCAATCATAACTTTTATGATGGATTTGAAGAATACACTTAAATGTGACTTAACATATTTACATATATATAAAAGAAAACTAAACATGTTAGATGCACTCTTAATAGTTCACCCTTTTTGTTAACATAACTGATTTTTCATGTTGTCCCACCTGTGCATTCCTTTCCAGTTTTGTCCCTTGCCATTAAACATGGGTTTGATCTCCGATTTTTAAATACAACTACTTGAATGACTATTCTCTTATTGACAGATGTAGGCCAGGGGTATACATTGACCCCAGCAAACTTGACTTTTACAATCTATGAAGAGCCCTTCATGTTGAAGTGGACCCTGGATTTAAATGTTTGAAATTCTTTCTGACATACACATTAGGCTAAATAACAGGCTATTGTTCTATGAATTCAATCTTTGTCATTTTGATGCAATTGAGATTATGCTGGATTGTAAATAGGTTAGTGACATGAGAATATAAATTAATTTATTATCTATTTATATGTTTTGTCTTCATGAGTGTAATCAGACACAATGAGGGCATGTTGTGTGAACAAATTCAAAAAAGTTTTACGAACTCGAGAACAGAAACTTCATAATTCAATAAACAGCTGTATCATTCACCAATAATTTATTTTAGATATCTACAAAGAGATTTTTATTTTTTGCAAAAATTTCCTTAGTTATGCAAGTAAAAACTTCAAGACCCTTGCTTGAAATATTCAAAAGTTGTGAATTTTAGCACCTGTATGTTTCATGTCACACCTGGACATGAATGAAAGTTAAGCCCAAAAACAACAAGGTAAACAACATCACCTGGTCAAACTGGAACTTGATTAGCTAGACACTTTGAGAGTTACTTACAATATTTCCCTTGGGTCAGATATTACTCTGATTTAAAAAAAATATTCAATTCAATCAGGGTGCTTTTTGAATTGGGTATTGCTCTTCAATAAATGATACAGTTTTAAAAGCTAAAGAAAATGTGATGGGGTCTTTATGTTCACTTTCTCTGTCCTTATAAAACTGATTAATGAAGATGTTTTCCTCCTTTAAATTGGTGTTATTGCTTTTCCTGAATTTTGACATAGTGAATTCTCAGCAACAGCAAGGCTGGTTTTCTTCATCCACTGGGCTTTTACACCATCCTACTTGAGTGAGTGAAATAACTCTACGGATGGTGTCAAAACTGAAAAGGATGAAATTATTATATTTACTGAGATTTTGTTAAAAAAGTTACGTCTTTTTCGAGGACGTCAGTGCTCCTAAAGATAATGGCCAACAAGAAGCTGATGTGTTTTGTGCTGGGTTTATATTGTCTTGTGATTGTCCTGTATTGTCTTTGTTTGTTGTCTGTGGCATCAAGGGTGGTTTCCTTCACGCATTGGGCCGCCATATGAGTGAAATGACATTAAGTACAGCGTTAAACACCAATCTAACATAACAATCACCTTAAGTACAGCGTTAAACACCAATCTAACATAACAATCACCTTAAGTACAGCTTTAAACACCAATCTAACATAACAATCACCTTAAGTACAGTGTTAAACACCAATCTAACATAACAATCTATTTTAGGGATGATGGCTCTTTGGGTAAGCATGGATATACCCACTAGCTATGGGCATTGATCTTGTAGCACTACAGGAACATTATCTTTAATAGGCAAATATGTCAATACAGTACAGTACCAAGCTCTGGCCGGCAACATTAGTACATTTTTTGAGTGGTCAAATGTTTTAACATTTTATATAATAAATGAGGAAATAAACATGAAGAGAAAAAATACTTTTAAGAATGAGAAAGGCAAATCATGATGGTCATTCTATAAATAATTGTCCTTCTCGGGCAGGCCGGTCTGAGTGTGATAAAATGTCCTAGTAGTAGTGAACTAAAAAGTAAATAATCTATCAATAATAAAAGTACAGCTATAACACTTTTATGAAGTGGGGTTTTGAGTGATCACACAATAGTTGACCCTATTTTAGGGCAATATAATGTGCCCTCCTACCTCTCTCATAACAGTTTATTGACCACTTGGCATCAATCCAGGTTAAGCTCTGACTCTGTATATGTCATACATTAAGAGTAATCATTTAATGTTTATTTGAATAAATTGGTAAATTTAAGATTACATGTAGTTTAATTTTTAAAGTAGGGTACTAGTTTGAGCTAGTTGCATTGGATCAGTGTCTGTATTAATTTTCTAAGCCCTCCGAGCTCTTCAATTAGCACTGGAGGAAGATCTATTTTCTGACATAGCAAAACTCTCCACACCCTTGAACATGTCGTAAGACACCAATCAATCAATCAATCAATCAATCATTTAGTATTTTAATGATACAGAGAGAAGTCAGGCAGCATGTGCTTACCCGGTACAATCATTTGATTGAAGAAAAAAAACAAAAGTACAACATATAACTGCAGTTAAACAAACATAGATGCTATTTTAGGGCACCTTGCAGATTATGGCTGTCAAACTACCTATCAGAATGCAATGCTGCCTTCTTGAGGTGCCCTAATATGTTTGAATTATTAACTTTAGGGCTCTGTGTCATTTGTTCAGAGGCCAATACAATTACAGGGATCACAGCATGACCTTTACCTTGTCAAAGGTTTGCAATTATATGGTCTTATTTTCAAAATTAAGAAATCATTTTACAGCTTCAAAGTATTTGATTTCATAGCCATACAATATATCAAAAAGGTTTATTGGTTTAGGGTCAATGGCTGAGTGGGAGAGAGGGTGGCCTAGGCCTAATGAAAATATCGCAATAATTCATTTAAAATATAACCTATATGTACAAGGCTGCCCAATAAGTAGAATGCCTCTGCATAATTGTAGCATGTGGATTATAGTTGTTCTCAGTACGGTATACCAAGCGATTAGATGTAATGCGAGTTGTTTTATAGCATTAATCTTTTAAGAAATTCCAGAATGGTAACTTTAATAATTATTTGGATATCTACTGTATGTTGTAAATAAAGACAAGCTGGAGTTAAGAATGTAAGACTCTGATTTAATCTCACTTCATGCTTGTACATGCTTTGGCTTTTAAACCGACCATTCATGTCAGATTGTTTAGTTGTTGTGAACCATACTAGTTTTTTATTTGCGGTAGGGAGAATAAGTTTGAAATTGACTTATATGGTAAGTGTGATGAATTCTTTAAGAGACATTTAAAGTTTTATTGTGATTAAAAAAAAGTGTTTAAATGCAAACTTACTGTGGATATGGTAAGAGTCATGCAGATTCTTTTTAAGAAATTTCCATTTTTTTTTTTCATTGATTATTTCAATTTATTTGTGTGTAAAATAATCTCTCCATAGATTACACCCACCATAGAAAGTGATATTCTCTATTTTGGTAGCTATTCTTCCACATGGTACCTGTAGGAATATTTTTTTTACAGAATTTTAAAAGTTGATTTTATTGGGAAAAAGTTTTTCAAATACAGAATTTTTCGGTATTTAAACATTTTAATCGCATTCTGAATGAAAGGTGTCTTCATTGCTAACAAAGAATGGCACGGCAAATACTAATTGATAATGGTTACAGCGAATCAATACCTACGGAAGAAAATGTGTTTGGTTGGATTGCTCATTGCATTTTATCTTATATCTTACATGTAGTTAAATTCTTGGCAGTTATTAAAAGTACCCTATTTTACTGGTGTCTTTTACTAGAGAAGGCAAGTGCTGTTAGCATTGCTCAGGTGTTCAGATTAAATGTTTAACGAAGGGCTTAAATTAAGTAGCTTTGAGTTATTGGAGAATCCTGCTTAAGTTTGTCCTGCTCTATCTTGATTTAAACAGGGTTATTTGTTTGTGCAGCTAATTTGGGATTACCCCTGTAAAATATTGACTTTCCACCCAGATATTTCACCTGCTGACTTGGGCCATTTGCCTCTCTGCCACATGCATATATTACATGTACAGCTGTATGGTGATAACCCATGAATGATTAACGAAGCATGTTGATTGGCTAAAGTTCGGATGTCTACTTTATTGATTCTTGTTTAAATTAGCTTGCCCTTGAACACATGTATGGGTATTTTACTTGGCTAATTACCATTTCCTGTCTCATTTCATGGCACTGATGTGTTAACCTGGTGTTGTTGTTGTGAGGGTAATATTTTAAAGAATATTTGCAAAATCATCACATTAATAATTATGGTGACTATATGATGAAAGCTCAGTAGCATCTGATTATATTTTTGTAGTTAAGTTTCAACGTTTAAGAATTTCAACAAAGGGGAGGGGGGGGGGGGACTTACATTTCATAATTTTGACTTATATTTGCATGATGTTACTCCCAACATATCTCCTAAAAATATAGTGTTGAAATATTGAATATTATTGCATTTAAAATGAACTTTTCAGAGCTTCTAAAGTTGCTTTTGTACTATACTAAATTTTGCTCTTGTGTAGAAAATGTGCAAAAATATATACCTATTCAAACTACATAACTTTTTCCTCTTTCTGTTTGCTCGGTTTAACTGCAGTTTTATGTTGAATTTGTTTTCTATTGTATAGGTTGAAGAGAAGGTTATATGAAAAAGCAGGAATTGGACCCCATACACAGGTACGGAAACTTTATGACCGTATAATAGACCTGGAAGCATCGGAGTCGAGGCTACAGCGAAAAGTGGAATATTTACAACTATCTGAAGAGGACCTACATCGAAGATTAGCCTCGGCTCAAAAACTGGAAATAAGCTTGCCTAAAAAATCTGTGCTTCGAACGTCAGTTCTTCCAAAACGTGATATTAAAAAAGAGGAACTGCTATTAACTATTGAACAACTGCAGAAAAGTGAATCGGCTTTGACGAAGCAAGTGTCTGAGTATCAGGAAAAGAATGAAGACCTTTCAAACAGAATTAGTGCCCTAACGGGTAGTGAAAAGGCTTTAAAACACAGATTGGAATTTACTGAGACTGAAGAAAAAAGAGATAACACCATCATGTTGGACAAAACAGAAGAGGCTCTCCGTCATCGTGTACAAGAACTGGAGAAAGTTGAAAAACAACTTAAGAAACAGGTAAGCTCATGAAATCTTTACTTTAATGTTAGGAATTGGTTCCTTTCTTTGTCTTAAGGTGTATTCATATAGCACCAGATAAAATAAAATGAGTCATCCATTTGTTTCACCCTTTAAACCCCTATGATGTCACCATCCAATTGTCTTGAAGATGGTTCACAAACATAAACATGGGTTGTTGGGGTGAGCTACCTGTGCTGTATCATATTATTAACTGTGATGTAAAACAGCTACAAAACAAACATATATGAAGCGAAAGCACAGAGGCTTCAACAGCCTAAATCTAGTAACATTATTTTTTGGTAATTAAGGGTTCCCTTTCTATACTACACATGTGCTTCAATCGAGGGTTTGAAATATCCGAAAATATTTTGATCTGTTATTTTACATCAGGCTGTGAATTTGATCAGATTTTGCTATTTGACATGTAAAATTCACTTACTTTTAATCGGTTATCAAATTTTCATCATTAATCACCGATCACCAGCCCTTGTTTCAATCTCTGGTTTCAAGGCATCTAGATATAGCACATTTGTAATACAAATCAGTCATTACTCTGATTCTCAATGTTTATCAACCGTCTTAACTCCAGGTGATACAGGTAACATAGATTGAGATATGCATTTTAAGACTGGAAATGGCCCACCTGTGGGAAATAAATATTAATTTACTTACTTGTACCTACAAGTTCACAGTAATATGATGCATGTATGGTAAACATGTCAGAATAATTGTAGTTACATTATATTGTAATATGCACCTGAACAGCTATTACTTAATCATGATCTCAAATCTCGATATAAAATTCAAATCTGTCAGTAAATACTCAAATATTTTGATCACTATAGTACCAGAAGTCAATTACCGGTAACTAGATTGATTGGTTGGTGTTTGACGCTGTGCTTAAGGGTATTTCACTTATATGCGGCAGTGTATTCCAACAATAATTGACACTAGCACAACCAAGATTTAAAGCATTTTCATAATGTTTATACGTTAATCTTCCACCAGTGCTAAGTAAAGACAGTAGTGCTACTCTCCAAACAAACTGCCCTTAGACAGAGGGCTCTTAACTAGAAGCAGTTGACTCCCTTTAGCCTCCTCAGCTTTGGAGTGCAGGTAGACTTTATGAGATTGTCAGGTTTGATGGGAATGTAGCAGACAGGTAAGCTCTGCAGTGCACAGGTAAAAGACTGATCACACTGGACATTTTGCTAATTTTAACAAATTCTAAAAATCGGGAAATATAAGGATTTTTTTGCATATAGTTGATATATTATGTTTGTAATTTGTTCACTTTAAACCTGATTTTAAAACCCCTACTTTAATGAAATGTATTCTCTGAATTAAATGCTGTTGTGATTGTTAGATTTCAGAGCTGGAAGAAAACAAAGAAGAGCTACATCAGATTACCAGTAAAGACAAGAGCCTAATCCACGAGAAAAATATGAAGATTAAGGATTTACAACTGTCAGAAAAGTCATTAAAAGAGCAGCTGAATAAATTAGAACTTTCAGAACGCCTACTTAATGTCAAGGTTGAAACGTTAGAAGATCAAGTTGAAAGCCTTGAAGATCAAATTCACAAACTGAAAGGCAAGCAAACAAAATACCAGCAAATCATGCAAAAGTATAAACTAGACGGGGAACTAAATGCTGCCAAGTCTGAGAATATGGTCACAACGGTGGAAGAATTAGCAGTTTCAGAAACCGCCCTGAAAAAAAGGGTCAAAGAACTAGAACTGAAAAATTCCGAAATTGAAGTCAAATCAGAAAATTTGGATCTACAACTGAAAAATGTTGAAGATGCAAAAGGTCAACTAAATCGTCATCTCCAGGAAGCTGAGAATGAAAAGAAAGTTCTTTGCGATCAAATAAATTCAGTGCAGGACTTAAAAGGCACAGCTCAGCAGAAAAATGAAGAATTAGCCAAATTAAATCAAACCTTTTCTGATAAAATTATTAAGCTTCAAGAGGAAAAAGCTGGCATTGTGTACAGACTTTCCCAGTTTAAGCTACAGTTAGAAGAATCCGAACGAAAATTGGGAACAGTTAAAGAATCGGAAATTCAACTCAAACATGAAGTCAGTGACCTTGAAAAATGTGAACAAGGCCTCCACAAAGAAGTTAAGGAATTCCGTCTGCGAGAAATTGACTCCCAGTCGAAAATTCGAGAAATGGAGCAGGAAGTTATGTTATTAAAAGACCAGGTGACCAAGCTGAAACATCGAGAAAATACACTGAGATTTAGAGTTCAGGAATTAGAAAATGCTAATCCAGGGGTAAGTCTACTAATCCATGCTAATCTGAATATTTATTCTATATAATCCTTCAAGCACAGAATGGATTATAAACCTAAGTACCAAACAAACGTTGCAAACATTCCATGGAAATTAAATCTCAGCATGTGGCTCACAATCCAACTAGTGCAGAAATTTTGTTCACACATTTACAGACTAATCCATCTTTACTTCCAACATTACCTTCTGTATTCCTTTTGTCAAAATGCTTTCTATATTCCTTCTATCAAGAACAGAAACAGAACTAGAGTAACCTATACAATATCCTTTCCTTTAATGCATATCAACTAAATAATATACATGTATATATTTTATACGTTTTTCGCATATGATTAATACTTAATTTATGAAAAAAGAAAAACAGCATGTGGTAATTAAATGAATTACCTTTGTGTTATGGATAAAATAGTGGTACATGTAGTAATATATTTCCTGGTCCCTTCAAAATTGTATTTGGTGAATCTTGTAACAAAGTATCCTCAGAACTAATTGTAGATATATGGGGGTACATGTATATGCAAGAACATTAAGACTGTTAAAACCTTAAACAAACAGCACAACTTGTTATCAAGAACCTCTTTGCATTTATTTTTTAAATTTAAAACAAAATAAGCATCCTGTAAGCTTACCAAATAAAATAGTCGCTTTTACTTCCTGATCAACACAAAAAATACTCTAATCAAATTTCTATAATAAAAAAAGTTTTATATTCAGGTGGGTAAAATACTTTTCAAGTTTATTAATTTCGATAGCTTTCTTTTTATAGGTGTGCAAAACGCACTCATTAAAGGTCCTTTTTTCTGACTGATTGTTTAAGAAAATAAACCATTTACTTACGTGTACACAGTTGAGGTTTTAATAATCCTCAGGATATTGTATGATCTGATGCTTTATAAATGGATTTTGCACACTTGGTTTTATTAATACCAACAATATTGATCATCCTTAAAGTTTGTGCAAATGAAACATAAAGATATACAGATAAATCATTTTTGGGGGGTCAATATTGTCTTGCAACTACAAATAGCCAAACAAGTGGATTTTAATAATTATGCTCACGCTAATTTGCATATTACAATCGTAACGGTCAAAGGTTAATATGTTTGGTTACCGGAGCCTACATTGTATGTAGAGAACCATTCAATATTTTTGTACCAAACTTTATATCTCCATCAATCAGGTACTTAGGCAGAAAACATCAATATAGTTAAGTTTCAATTTCTTTACCAACAGGCGAGTAGCCCACGTCCAGGTATATATGACAACATCATAAAACAATACATAATAGATAAAAACAAACATGCTTGAATGAATAAATGTATACACCAATCTCAGAGTGAATACTGTCTGGGGGCTCAATATATAAGTCTTAGAGATCTAAGATCAAGGAACAGCACATATTGTTTACGAAATATATATTCATTTGACAAAGGTATCACAATAAAAATCTATTAATAGCAGATATTAAAAAAAGAAAGAAATAAAACTGATTTTAAAACTGCATTATTAATTATAGTGTAGTGAACAATAATATTATACATTATTGTCTTATTGGCTAGGAGTCTCTAGGAAGTGTAAGTTGTAATAAATGATTAAATACTAAAATTTCATTTAGTATTATACTATATGGGTGATTGGAGGTTTAACCGTAGACAAAAATATTCACATTGTATTGAATTATTATAGTCATTAGTATATCTGCAGGGCTCTAGTTTGTTAAACACGGGTTCAATCAAATGTTAACCAATTAGTTTGTTTTGTTTTTTTGACAGGGTTCATTAAATTCATCACAGGATTTGGACATGTCTTTGAAATTTAACAACTACCAGGATAAAATACTCAATTTAACTCAAGAAAATGAGAAGCTAAAATCAGACATTGAAAAGCAGAATGTTCTTTCCCAATCAGAACGAGAAGCCTCTCTCTCGACCAATGAAATCAATGAATTGAGAAATAAAGCAATCCAATTGGAGAAACTAGAATCCCAGAAGAGCCAATTAGAAGACCAGAATCAGCAACTTCAACTAACAATTGAAGAACTAAGATCAAACAATGGTAAGCTGTTTTTTCATGTGAAGTTGATTTAAACATGTTAGAATAGGATTCTGGTGGATTCTCGTGGAGAGATTATCTGAGTATATTAAGCGGAATTTATACATTTGTGATACACCTATATTCGTAACTAAAGTATTGATGTGTTTTGCCAGCAATTTAATATTGCAACGTAATTGGAGTCTAAATTTATCACATTTAATTTTTCTAGATAAGTTTGAATTTCTTCCATCATCCATTATATTTAACTTATAAACAAAATTAGGAAAACTACTGAAATTACCATAGATACGAATACACTTTTTCCTGAGTCAGCCATTTTGGGACACCAGTGCATATCATGAGTGAAGTAACCTTGAGTAAAGTAATAAATCATGTGATACAATGGGAGTCTCGTAATGTCAAGAAATGGGCGTGGTGGGCTGTCTGCTGACATCAAAACAGCCGAGATTAGTGGTCCTGTTAGTGACGTCACAATGGATAAATGTATGTGACGTCAAGTTTAAATGTCTCGAATATTGTGACATCCGAGAACCGCCTTGCAAGGGTTAATTTACCAACTTTCCAAGACTCCTGTCGCATATAATACTTTTATCTACCGCTATAGCTGTTTGCAGCTTGCATATGTGTTATAAAAGTTAGTTCTGTCCTATCCAAAATGTCATACAACATGAGCCAGCTGTTGAGTACATACCCACTGCCAATGTTTATGTATTGATTTTACAACACACATGACATTCTTAGCTGTATTGTTATCTATATATTGATATATATATACTGTAAACACCCTTGAAATTTACATTACATTTATGGACTTTGGCACAAAATTATTCCACATTACTGGTGTTACTCAAATTGTTTTCATATAGCATATATCTTACTTCTTAACAAATTAATCAACAAAATGCATTTACAATCTGTTATAGACCTACAAAAAAAAACATGCATAATAACTTTTTCTCAGATCAATATATAGGGATATTTAGAGCATATGGTTCTGTCATATATTTAAATAAAAATGGGGCTCACGAGGGGTAGGAGTGGGATATTTATTTTTTGAAAGATTCCCAAAATTAACAAATTATGGTGGTGTTGTTTTTCAGTTATATGTATTATGTATTCTTTCTCTCTGAAAACGATATTGCAGTGTATATATAGGATTAGAAAGTGATAAACACTTGTTTTTAAATCTATCCCACCGAGCATCCCACATATATAGCCCCACTGTTCAGTAGCTGAAGTATAACTCCCACCTTGCATGAAATGCCTACTGAAGATGAGTTGGATTTCAAACTGGTCTCGTGTGTTAAATTGCATTCTAATAATGGCATGGTCTTAGATGTGCCGGTAGGCTACCCATGCTGTGTTTAATATAGAGGGTCAAAATGTTAAAAGAAGAGAAATTCTACCAATGGATTAAAACATAATCATTTCTAAATATGGATGTTACATGTGTAGTCGCTGTCAAGTAACAACAACAACAACCTTATTGGATTGGTTTGATGACACACATTATTTTCGTGGACTAATTCATGACAAACCAAAATGTCATCATTAAAAAAACTAACAAAAGGCAAGTGTATACCTCTTTTTTCTGAATTGTGTAGCAATGCTGTCTCATCAATTATCACTGGAGGAAGATTAAGTTTCCAACTTTATCAGAACACTGCACATTGAATGGCTGTGCTAGTGTCAATTATTGTTAGAATGCACCATCGTCATACAAATACCATGAGCATGGTGTAAAACACCAATCAATCAATCTGTACCACATGCACAGGATCCACATGCAACTTCAATGCTTTTCCATCAGATTGGATATTGTTTTAAACAGATAGAAAAAAGTGAGCTTAAGAAGTAGGTTCATTTCACACAGGATTCTGTTATTCACAGGTTATGCTCTTTCTTCACTGTAAATATATTGAATAAATGAAGAGAGAAAAATGTGCTTGCCTCCACCAGGATTCGAACCTGTGACCTCTGGGTTACAGGCCCAACACTGTAAATATACGTATATCTGCAATTTATTTTTGTTTGTCATTGCCATACCTTTTCCTATATTTGACAGATTTCAGTCCAAGAAATGTTGTGGAAGAGACGATTTTTCCGAGCATTAACTTTAAGAGAGAAACAGTTGCTATGACAACAAGTAGCCCAGTCCACTCTCGAGAAGATGCTATATCTGGTATCGTGAAATCGCTTCCCAAAGAGGACTCCAGTTCCGAAGCTAAAGATTTCAGGAAAGTGTCCAGCTCAAGCGAAGTAGAAGAGGTCATGCATAAGGTTTGTTGACTTTATAAGAAACGTGTATTGTATTTAATTAGCTGCATGAGAAAAATTATTAATTTCATTATAATGTTAATTAAAGTAAAGATTGTGAAGACATATGGATTATTAGGTCTAAGTTTATGTTTGTGTGTCTGGATATATGGATGACGATTCATGATTTGGGTTGGGAGACAGCTTCCTGTTGCCTTGGTTCTCTCAGAGCTGAGGAGCCTATTAAGCTGATCTGTTTGTGATGTCTTTCTATTACGTCCTGTATTTGTCCTGTCTTGTCTTTGTTTGTTGCCAGTGATGTCGAGGGTAGTTTCCGTCCCCCATTAGTACGGCTTTAAAGTCCCAATCAAACAATCACTAGTGCTTGACAGCAAACAGCTCTGAAGGTCTTTACTCCATTTGTCGTTTAATCAAACTGACATGCTTTACAGACTGAACTAAACAGGTGTACCTTGGGCCAAGTTCTTTAAGTTAAATATCACCTGAGCAAAGCAGCACTTGAGAACAAAATGTTAGATTAAATAGATTGTTCAAATACAACAGAGTTATAACATTAAATTTACTTATTTGTATATCTAGGTATTAGTTATACGTGAAGCGGTTGATTGTTGGTTGGACAACAAATACTTCAGTTTACAACCTTATAAGGTATTAGTATTCTAATGTCAAAGGTTGCGGGAGTTCATCAGAGTTCATCGTCATTTTCTTCTTACACAGACCAAAGAATTTAATCACATTTAATAAACTTGTCTTTTCATCCTGGGTTATCATCGAGTAGTTATTTAGAAATCAGACACCAATCATTTGCACACACAATTCAGCTGGGTTTATTGTACATTAACAAATATCTATAAATGGCTTTGTTAGTCACCATGGCACCCTTTCATATGTCTTTGTGCAAACACGTTTCATCATTAATGATGTCATATTATAGACGTTTAAACTGGGAAAAGGTCATTTAAGATAAGAATAAGATTTATGAAAGTCAGTCCAGGACCACTGCCAAGAGGTTAAGGGGTTTAAAACTTTGGTATCGGTCATAGTTGTGAGCCAAAGAATTCGTCAAAGAATATGATAAGGTGTTACAATTACTATCAATCTTTTTGGCACACAACGAAGACAGATACCGAGGGTTTCAAACACTGTCGTTATTCGTTTTATTATAACTTTTGAGCCAATAATTCACATTTCAATTTAATTTGTCACTATAAACAGTTTCTAGAAAATTTAAGGATTGGTTTTTATCTGATGAAATGGATAATAGGTAGGTAGAACTATGTAACTATATTGCTCAACTGACTTTAATCATTGATTTATTTTATAAGGATGAGCGACAGTCTACTGGACAGTAGGTGTAAAAGTGAGACTCTAACGCCTTATTTCACAACTCACTATCAACCTTTGAATTGCTAACTTAAACTATATACATGATCTCTATCCCTACGTAGTGAAAATCAGTTTCAACTCAACCAATGTATCTCACTGAGGTCATTTGTTTGCAGTCTCAAGACTGACGTGTTACAATATAGCCAATGCATGTTCTCAGTAATTCACTTTCTATTTGGTGTCCAGGGGCCCGTTCCACAAAGCAATCTTAGTACATCTTCAATCGTCATGATGACCAGTGCTAAAGTATTGTGTTGTCATGGTAATTAAGATAAACATAGGCTAAGCTGCTATTGTGGAATAATATCCAGGTGTAAAGGTTTACCTTCATTCTAATTCAACCCACAATTACAATAAAATGTGGTGCAACAAATTCTTGTGTTGAAAATTAGTTAAAATATATAGTATATCTGCTGCAGCATGTGACTTTCTGGTCACTTTCTTAGAGGCTTCATTGTTAAGCCAGTCAATGATCATGTGACATATGGCAATGAATTTAACAGGCAAATAGAGACATCATTATTTACAGGTGTCTTCATGAGGATATTATTCTTGATTTCAATTTAAAATCTGTACTATTTGTCTGCTTGTGCCTTACATATGAGATGAGAATGAACTGTGATTATTAATTTATATTATACTTTAGGTCTAGTTCGTCTCTACTGTTCATACTGGTGATGGATATGAATGGCTATTTCTTCATGTTTTATTATCACCTAATTTATCTTGTTTCTTTCACTACATACATTCTTGGCTCACCTTGAGGGTAGCTCTTGTTGAATTAACCACATGAAAAGTATCTTCCTTTGTGGGTATCTCTCTTCAGTAATAATTGCAGTAGTTTCATCTTTTATGGTGAACTTCTTGTAAATTAAGGTAGTGATTGCCTTTGTTTTCTTCTCAAGTAATTGATCAACAAACACTGGCTACCAAGAAACTAACTATTAATACAATGTTCTAGATAATTGTCCATTTTCTGTTTTATAATATATATACATGTATCTGGTTTTATATTAAGCATTCATCTGTTTATTTTGTAACAGGTTTCCAATGAAAAAATTCAATCATCAAAAACAATCCAACTTAAAGCGTACCCACCAAATCCAGAAGGTTTTGTTGAAGAAGAACAGTGGCAGAAAGTAGAGGTGTTCAACTTTGACCCATTAGATGACACAGTCTCCGATGATTTGCATTGGGGAAAAGTGGAGTTTACAATCCCATCAGAAAAAATGTCCAAGGCCAAACATGATGAAATTGGTATGGACATTAACCTGCCGAGTGAACAATCTGCCAATGAAAGCGATTCTGCAGCTCATGAAGAGCCCATAAACTACAAAGGGGAGAAAACTATTACTGTGTTTAAAACTGAAACTCAATTAAACTTCAATGCCCCACCGCCCTTACCCAGCTCATTGCCCCCATCTTTGCCGACAGGGCTACCCCCAGATCTTTCGGACGGCAGCATAGCCGAGGAAATTTGTCACAGCGCTGATGAAATGCCCGATTTCGAAACCTATGAAGACGAGAACATATTACCGAGGTCTGCAAAGCCGGTACTTGGGTTGTGTGGTAACCATGGCAACTATAACAGAAACGTTTTGGAAATGGGAAACAATTTAGTTGAGAGATTGGAACATGTGGAAAAGCAACTTTCTGTGAGTGAAAATCGGTTGCAGGGCTTCAAATTTATTTGTGAATTTGTCAATTTAAGGATATTTTGATAGTTGAATAAGCTTCATTTTTTTTTTTCTACAATAAAATTATATAGACTGTTGGAAAGCTGAAACTGTTGAATGTTTTCAACTACATACATGTATTGTAATTCTTTCCTGACATAATGGTTCTTATACCTACTATTCAAAGATATATGTATTTTTATTTGTCATTTATAATGGACTATCGGTGATTAATTCCTTGGTGAATCTGCAGGAGTTATGAACACAACCCCGACACTTCTGATATTATTAGAAAGGAATGGTGCTGTATGTAGCACATTGGTGTTGTACGTTTTGTCTAAGAGTATTAGAGAAGGGTTGGGAGGGAGCTCTCAGAGCTAATGGGCAACATGAAGCCGATCTGTTCAAGATGTCTTTGTATTACATCCTGTGATTGTCCTGTCTTGTCTTTGTTTGTTGGTGGTTTCCTTTACCCATTGGCTGGCACAAAGAGAGTGAGAGAAATAACCTTAAGGGAGTTCATAAGCCAAGTAGCTCTATCACAGACTCAAATATTCTTTTAAATATTATGTTTTTAAGAAAATTCCCCCTTCAAAGAAATGAATTTTATTTTTCAGGAGAGACCGGCTCATAATGAAACTGAAAGTGACCACTTCAAATGGAAAAAACAGGTATCTCAAACTATTTCAAAATCTGTAACTGAAAAAATCAATGTACATGAAGCTATTTAATTTTACAGTCCTGAATATAGAGACTAGTGGTGATTTTTGTGTTGATTTTTATTAGCTGGTGTTGTGGCTAAATTTGAACACTCTATTTTATTTCAAAAGATAATCGTGTTGTATGAATGCCCTATAGTTATGGTACAGAAGAAATAATAAATTTTTCTTTATCACGATATCTCTATTTAATGAGCCCTTTCTTTTGTCATTTGCAGGCTGATGAAAATGCTAGGAAATTCAGCCTCTCAGATAAAGAAAATAAAGCTCTCAAAGATGAAGTAAGCAAATACATTTAATTAAATAATCTATTAATACATAAAGATTCAGGAATTAATATAAGTGTAAAACACAACTGGCACAAAAAATGAGTTCATTAGCTCGAGTTCGCCTGTAACAGAGCACAAACATTTGTCAAAGGGAAAGTCGGTCGGAATTTTTTGGAATAAAAAAATTCATATTTTATGGTTGTGTTAGTGTGACAATTACTGTTGGGTAAAGAACTGCCGTACAAGTGAAATACACTACGACACAGCGTTAAACACCAATCATTCTATCTGAACCTAAATACCTTGCATATAATTTGATGTTTTACTGTTATGTTAAATTTTTATCTTGTTCTGAATTGATCAGAGAGCTGAAGATGAGGTAAAAAAATTTAAATTTTAACCACACATTGTTATGGGATTTATCATTTTCTGTATTTTTTATTTGTTTTGAATTCTCAATACCTGCGAGTCAGTGGTACGGAGATAGAGATTTTTATTTTCTCTATGGTATCATGGATTAAACTATCAGTGTGAATTATTTTGAAATGAAGTACGTCATTTATGTACATGTAACAATCAGAGAATAAGTACCCATTATAGAATTGATTACAACACTTTAGTGTGTTTAATTGTTCTAATCTGAATTTTTCCTTTCTTGAACAAGTCGGTTATGGGTGTTATTTATTTATCTTTTTTTGTGTGTGTGGGTGCACTACACTATTTGCTCGATCACAGTTATGTTTGAAAACGCCAAATGCCTATATTTAAATTAATTATTACTGTAGTTTAATTAGTTAATAATGTGTAATTGTTAGAAAGTGTATACCTATAGATATAACTACAGTGTCTGGCATGCCCACAAATGAGTTTATCGACATCATATAAAGCACTGAGTATTCAACATAGCCGAGTTTACTCAACAACTACCTGGATCAGTTTATTACCTTTTGTTTTGTAAAAACTATAGTATTAGTGATTGTCTTATCATTGTTTTTGCGTACTGGCCATTACGGATAGTTTGTTTGAAGAGTAGCAATGCTGTCTTTACTTAGTACTGGAGGTAAATTAACTTTCCAACATTATGAAAACGCTTCACATTTTGGTTGTGCTAATGTCAATTCTTGTTGTAATACACGGCCATCATATAAGTGAAATACCCTTAAGCATGGCGTAAAACACCAATCAATCAATCAATCATTGTTCATTGTTGTGTGGCCCTGCTGCTATTTGAGCTGGGGCACAACACAAAGCTGATCTGTTACAGTTTCTCTGTTTGGCGTCTTGTGATTGCCCTGCCTTGTCTTTGTTGCCCTTGATGTCTCTGGTCCACTGACATATGAGTGAAATAACCTTAAGTGAGATGTAATCAAATAAACAATCAAATCTTCAATTAAAGTAATTCAATTAATTTAATTTTATGCTTTTCTTTTAGGCCTATATTTTTTGGAAGTCATTTCATTATTGTTTGGTGGTTGGTGTGTTTAATAAAGAACCCAGTCACCTTTACATTTGCACACTCTTTCTAAGAGCACCATATGTTGTGCATCCTATGATTGTATCTTTGTCAGTGCTTGTTACCAGTGTCTTTTTCTTCGCACATTGGGTTGGCAAACTTTTAAATAAATTGAAATGAAATTACATAACAATGAATTAAAGCGTAAATAAATAAAAGAAACATTATTGTACGCTTTTCACAAAACATTTACACCATATCTCATATAAGTGAAATACCTTTAGTCAGATTTTCAACACTAATCCAATTAATAAAAGTACATTTTTTACAATTTTTTTACAATATTTTCTGAAAAAGAAAATTGAAAAACAATAGACGGATGGTTTATCCTGGTAGCGAATTATATAACAGTTTAAAAAATGTTTTGTTTCTTTTTTCAGATAAATACACTTGATCTTAAAGTTGAAGAACAGACGAGATATATTGAGATATTGGAAAGTCTGTTGAAATCATTAGAACATCTAATGTCACAAAGGGTAAGCTTTTAACAAAGTGTGATTTAAATTGAAACCATAAAGATAATGAAACTTTAAACAAACATACAATAAACAATATATAGTTACAATTATAGTTTTAATTTTAAGTGTAGTCTAATTAATTTCCCTCCAAACAAATTAAAACTTTTTGATGAAATGTATGAATAGTGGTCATAATAATCAAAGCATTGTAGCTTTACTTTTTGACTGATTGTAAAGGAAAGGCTGGTCAATAGATGTTTTTGAGTGTTTCCCTTTAACCGTAGGCTGGCTCTCATCATGTGTGGGAACTGACTGTTAAAATGAATGTACAGCATAGTATCCCAATCAAACTTACTTGTGTAAATGTCATGTCTTCTTCATAGTGCGTTGGAGGGAGCTTCATGTTGCCCTGGTGCTCTCAGAGCTAAAGGGGAACAGGAAGCCGATCTGTTTGTGGTGTCT
>JAQQZZ010069303.1:0-22269 GCA_030265115.1 Mopalia vespertina | reverse complement strand
GGGGGGGGGGGGGGGGGCAAGAAAATGCCCCGGAGGGTCAAATGCCCCTCAGTGGCGCCGCCACTGAATGTTATGCAATTTTCTGCCCACATGCAATAGCTCAGAATCATGTGTTAACTGAATCTTCAAGACAATAGAACAGGGCTTTTTTTTAAAAGATATTTCATTAAAAAAAATTACTCACAGTGGTACAGGGATTTCGATGCATTACAATAGATGATTCATCTTTGTTCTAGATAAACTCTCAGAGCCATAGTTTCTAAATAGATCTGAATCTCGAGAAATTGTATATGGATATACTGATCGCCGTCTTTACTTGGATTTTCGTTGTCGTCCTACTTCGAGCCTTATTAGCTCAGTAGGTTAGAGCGCTGGCCCTGCTAGTCAGAGACCCCAGCTCGAATCTCAAAGTAGCAACTTTTTTCTCTCTACATAAAAATATATAATAATATATGTTTAGAAACTGGTCTCTGTGAGATTATCTATAAAATAATATGATTTAATGGTTTTAAGTTATCGACATGGCTGAGTACAGTTTTAAAAATATGTATTAAAAAAAAACACGTCACTTTTTCAAATGTATAAATCGTTAATATTAAGGCAAGCTCTTATATAATCGGACCAAGTGCAGAAAAAATAAGTAAGAATAAAGATTACAGTCAATGTTTAAATATAGTTGGAAATTTACGCCCGATAAATATTAACTGACCTATTTACATTATAGATATATCTTGATATATATAAACTTTGGACTAGTGAGAGATACACGTTTATATCGTTCAACTTTGGACTCTAGAAGATTTTTTTGCAGAAGCATATAGGAAATCCTTCAGCAAGTATGGGTGCATTAACAATTATTGTATTCTTGCGAGAGTTCATACAGTGGAGGGGACCACGACTCGATATAGGAAGCAGAATAGATTCCATTTTAGATTGGTGTATTCACTGACCACAGTAACCATCGTATTAAAGCCATAGCAACAACTTATCGACATAGCACAAATATTATAATGAAGAAACAAACAAAACTTTTACAAAGTAATAAATATATTTAATGCATGGACGTAGCCATTTGTCGAGTATAAAATATTGGTGTTGGCACAGTTAGATAAAAGTCTTTCCCTTAAATGACAATCAGTGTTCAAGAGCTTGGTTTAGTTCTCTTTTCGAAAACGAGTTTAAATGGCATTGGTGTGACAGTTAATCCCATTTGACTCTCGCTTAATTCCGGCTGCGGTCCGTCGGCCAATCGTAAACGAAAGTTTCGAAGAATTGAAGCCACAAACAAGAAAATTTCCATTTTCGCCAGATTCTCTCCAAGGCATGTTCGTCGGCCTGCAGAAATAATAGATTATAATTAACATTTTTTATATTTTAAAAAAAAGCAATGTTCAACCTTCTGATGGATATTGAAGTCTCCAACTTGTCTCCAATTCATAAAATACTGAAGATTGTATTCTTAATAATTGAATTTAACCACAGTTAACATCACTGAAATTAATTAATCAATATAGCAGGAAGGTAGGGAAGCTGAAGCTTGTTTTCTTTATAACTAAAATTAACTACAGTAAACACCACTGAACTGTCTCAAGCAATGAATCAGACAGGTAGGCAAGCAGGTATACAGACAGACACACAGGGAGACAGACATAGACTTGAGCACTAATGTTTTGATTTTCAGCCTAATTGCCTTTAATATTATGATTGAGAAACTTTTTATTTGCAATTATTATTTACCTATTGAGTATGGTATATATTGTTCTGGTATTTTCACTTTTCCACCATCGTCTAAGAATCTTTCTGGATTAAACTCCTCGGCGTTTTTCCATACAGTTTCATCTCGAAGAACGCCGTGTATGTAAGGTATCATCATCGTTCCTTTAGGGATGAAAAATCCATGGAAATAAGTGTCTTCAGTTGCCGAATGAGCGACCCCTAGCGGCGCCAGATCAGCATGGCGCATGACTTCCATTGTTGTCGCAAGTGTGAAAGGAAGTGAGATTCTGTCATCCCAACTGACGGCGTCTGCGTTTGAAATGTTTGAGTCTATTTCATTGTGAATTCTTTCTTGCACTTCTGGAAATTTACACAAGTAAAAGAATATCCAACGAATGGCAGTCGCAACACTCTCTGTTCCCGCCACAAATAAGTGGGATATTGCGTGGGTGAGTTGTTCAACTGCAACAAAATAAAAGTAGCAGCAAAGTAAGCAAACAGATCTGAATAGACTGGAAATTGTGTGACCCATAAACCGTGTTCAAAACAGTCACGGTCTATTGGAACTATGGTGTGTAGCAACTGACGTGTAAACACCCACGTTAAACATGCACGACCCCCGCAATCCCGCTGGTTTTTTGCCCTTTTGAGTTTGTCCTTCTTTTTGTAAAATTCAGAACGATTCTATATTTCAAAAAATTACAAATACACTTGTATATATATTATACAAGCAATTCGCTGTATCCTCAGTCCAATAAACCCTACTAGGATATCATTGGTTTGATTTATTGATTGATTAGTGTTTTACGCCGTATTTAACTTTTATGACGGCGGTGAAATCCAACCAAAATTGACACTAGCACAACCATAAAATGTGAAGTGTGTTAATAAAGTTGGACAGTTTGCTACTCTCCAAAAAAATGCCTTTAGCCAGAAGGCTCTATATGGTGTGGAGACAAAAGGCAAACAGAGGATATCACTGGAATTCATGAACTTAGGGTAGCTCTTCTCAAGCAGAACTTGATCGTGTTTCCCCTATCAAACACACATACAGGTGCATAGCGAAGTAATAAAGCAATAAAACAAGATAAAAATTAATTTGTATTTACCATCTATTTTTCCTCCACTAATTTCTACCCTTTTTGCGTAAGCGGAGATAAAATTTTCAACATTTTCCTGGTCGTCGGACGATAACTGTTTCTTCACAATCTTTCGTATAAAGTTCACGATGTAAAATATATTGTGAATAGTTTTCTTGAATTGGAATAAATCTCCTGGCAAAAAGTCAAGAAAAGGGAGGTAATTTAAAGCAGCCGTTGCACCTGCGGCTCTGTAATTTTCTAAAAGTCTCCGGATATAATCTTGGAATGTCTTGTCTGTATGTTCAAATCTTTTGCCAAGAATAAATGAACAGATAACGTTGGATATTGACGTATGGATAGGCAGGCATATATCGAACGGTTTTCCGCTGGTATCTGAAAGAAGCTGAGTGAAACAGTCCACCTCTTGTAAAATTCTCCCTTCTATCAAAGCCTTTCGAAATCCCAGATCTCCCAGCGCTAACGTAGTCAGTTTTCTCTCTCTTTTCCACTTCTCTCCTGACAACGTTATAAGACCTGAAAAATAATTGATAATTTGGTAAGTGATTGGTTGGTTGGTTGGTCGTTTGGTTGGTTGGTTCATTGGTCGATTGATTGATTGATCGATTGATTCATTCATTCACTGGTTGGTTAGTTGGTTGATTGATTGATTGATTGAATGGTTGGTTGATTGATCTGATTGATTGAGTGATAGATTGCTAGATTCATTGATTGATTGATTAATTAATTCATTCATTCATTCATTCATTCAGTTATTCATTCACTCACTCATTCATTCATTCATTTATTCATGTTTTATTCATTCATTCATTTATTTATTCATTCATTCATTCGTTCGTTCCTTCATTCGTTGGTTCGTTCGTTCATTCATTTCCCGTTAAGGTATATAAAACCAAAAATATCAATGAAACGTGTAAATCGAATCGTTTACTCTTTAAAAGTGGGCCTTAGTTACACAACGAACGCTTTAAATGTTCGTCACATAGTGGTTGTGGCTGCCCGGTGACACGTGTAGATGTACACCATTGTTGTCTTACTGTCTTACATTTCCTGTCCTTGTAATATTGTCGGCTAAACATATGCTAATCTTTCTAACGTCTGGCTACACGTAACCCCTGGCCGTGCGATTACGTCAACGACTTGCAAAAAAGTAGAAGATGATCGCCTTTTTTTGTCGACGATTTGTCTGGGTCACAGAATGTTATAGTAATATCATATATCACATAGTCGTGATACAGAGCTGCCTACACTAGATGTACTTAAAAATAACAAAGGACTGAGTTTATCGGAGATTACACAACTAGTAGCTTTGTTCATGTCGTAGAAATATGCATGAATTATTGAATAGGCAAATGAATTCCGGAAAAAAAATTAGTAAAATTGTTCCAGAGAATGTGTGAAAACAATATTTATGATTTAAAAATGTCTCATAAATGTTAAAACTAAGTCTTCACAAAATCAATCAATGTATATAGTTCCCAACAGCACGTCCGTGCATGCAAGATTAAAGAAATTAGAATAAGAACTTATTTAAGAACTTTTCCTAAATTGTTCGGTATTTCGCGTTTTAAAATATGCAAATCTTATATTCACATACGGTTGTCTACTCAAATATAACCGGTTAGATTTATTTATTCTTAAAATACACAGTAAAGATGAGTTTCAAAACAATGCAATAAGGACTTTCACTAATTCTGACAGCGATTACGTGTAGTTAATGAAGTAAGAATTATTATGCTGAAACAAGTCCAAGAAAGATAGACAAGATATTGTAAAATATTTTACAGCACTAAATTTTTTAGTTTAATTTTAAAGTCAGATGTATTAATAAATATTTTTAAAAATATATTCCAGACCAGGTGGACTTCAGTTTTATAGACATTCATGTATGGCCTTTTAATGAACTTCAACGACATGTGTCTTATACAGACATTTTGGCGAGATTTAATCTCCTAGAATTGTGAATTTTTAAGCAGTTAAGAAAATTAAAATCTTATGGATTTGAGTTTTTGTTTTTAGAATACTACTGTTTTGTTGTTACCTTTATCTGGACAGACTTGCTCAGAAAGCCTGTTTGATGGTCTCCCCGAAAACACATCTCCTCTTTTCACGAAGGCCTCTTTTATTAAATCGAATCCATGAATGACGACTGCCAAGTCTTTTCCAAAATATAAACTATAAATATCTCCGTGTTTTTCCTGCAACTGTTTTAGAACTTCTCTTGGATCTTTTCTAAATAATGTCAGGTTACCCAAAATGGGCAAAGCTGTTGGGCCGGGTGGTATCCCTTTGGTTCGTTGGCAACTTTTTATGACCAACAAAAGTGTAATGGTCAATAGAAGTATAACTACGTGAGTCCATGATACGACCAACGCGTCCAGCAGCATATTGATCTCGAGAATTCCCAGAGTAGCTCGCACATGCAGCTTTTATTGGTTTCGGTGGCCCATTCATGGCTGCTTGCGTATTTGACGGACAGACGATAAAATAGAATTGACCCCAACCCAACAAGGTCACCGGATAGTCAATATACCAGCTCAATCATTCAAGGCGATATACTTTCTCACGTAGGATCGGACTTATTGTCCAAGGTTAAAGGTATAAAAAGTGTGTACATGCACCAAATCGGCAGTAAGATAATACGTGTAGTACTATACAGAATTCAGCTATGTGGGACATCGGTTGACTATAACCAGAGGCCCTGCTATTTTTATCCAGGTCAATAAATCTGGGTGACATCCGGATATAAGCATACCATATCTAGGTCAACTTTGACCATCAACGGGTCAACTTCTTGAAAGTTACCTTTCTTTTATTACTCTACATTCGCTGAATTTTTAAGTTCGATCACCCGACATTCCAGAATCGTCATGAGTAAGTGTTACAAGCAGACTGAAGTGTGTATAAACTGTTCCCAAAATAGATTTCCAAAGTTGTAGATCAGATAAAACAGCCTTTCGGTTTCTATTTATAGGACAGACTGTATTACTTCCAAGAACGAAAAAGAAAAAAATAGCGAATAATTCTCCTAATATGGTAGGTACTGAGTTTGGAGGCTTCAAATCGTGTAATTGCCCTATAGCGAGATTTGAAGTAGGGCTCAAATCTTCAATTAAGTAGACTTATAGGCTAAATACATGTTTAATATCATGCCCAATCGAATAAATTCTGTATCCTTGTATTAGGTAAACATGCCTAAAAGTGGAAGTAACAGGACTTCCTACAAAAATTTCAAGTCTATAGTCAGGGTGGGAGAGAGAGAAATGGCGTGTTAGCAACATATACTTAAACCGTATTTCTGTATTTATAACAAGGCTAATGTGCGATTTCAAGTCTCGTTTGGCATATAAAATGTATCAGAAAGTTCAGTATTTCACATATTTTAGACTGAACTAATATAACTCCTATTAGCCGGTAGATGAAAAACTTCTAATATGGGTATAATTAGGTGCTTTATATTTTGGTCACGAGGATATGATGTGAAATCATTATCGTAACGGACTTTTCGAATACTGTTTAATGTATAGGTCTCGCGATATGTTTATACACTTGTATATTGTCGATTTCAGAGTCTTTCAGTCATGGAACTAAATATTCTGCCAGAATAGCCAATAATATACATATAAATATTTTCAATTTGTGTGGGGATGGGAAGGGATATTTCCCACAAGATGGTAAAGACATTTTATAACTATATTCACGAATAATCATAAGAACGTTTCACAAAAGATTCACTTATAAATTTTCAAATGTTTAAAATATTTGAGAATTTTTTACTTTCAAATTGTCTCCCAAAATATTCGTAAATATCTTTTCTAATGTTTAACCAAAAAATTCCGAATAACTTTCTACCGATCATAAAAGAGTTCCGAATAATGTTTTGAATGTCTCATAGAATATAGAGTATATAGAATGCTTCACAAAACAGTCGTGCGTCATCTTTCCAAAATCACAAAAACGATTTACAAACATCCATCAGACTGGATCGTGAACGATTGCAAAAAAAGCTTTTGAATGTCTCACAAATCAGTAATAAGTAACCTTTAGAATGTCTCACAAATCAGTCATAAATAATCTTTGGAATGTCTCACAAGCCAGTCATAAATAACCTTTAGAATGACTCACAAATCAGTCATAAATAACCTTTAGAATATCTCTCAAATCAGTCATAAATAACCTTCAGAATGTCTCACAACTCAGTGAAAAATAACCTTTAGAATGTCTCACAAATCAGTCATAAATAACCTTTTGAATGTCTCACAAATAAGTCATAAATAACCTTTAGATGTCTCACAAAACAGTCATAAATACCCTTTAGAATGTCTAACAAATCAGTCATAAATAAACTTTAGAATGTCTCACAAATCAGTCATAAATAACCTTTAGAATGTCTCACAAATCAGTCATAAATAACCTTAAGAATATCTCACAACTCAGTCATAAATAACCTTTAGAATGTCTCACAAATCAGTCATAAATTACCTTTAGAATGTCTCTCAAAAGAGTCCCGACTGACCTGTACAATTTCACTTAAAAAATTCACGAATATCAATCAGAATAGCTAGTGATGGATCGCGAACAAACTTTCGAATGTCTCATAACTTTCGAATTTCTCACAAAGCAGTCATGAATTACTTCAGAATATCTCACAAAAGATTTGCAAATAATCTTTACTAAAATACTAACCAATTAGTCTTTAAATGAGTTGAATTTAACCAACTTTATATATTTGATGCAATTATATACAAGCTAACGAAATCAAATTGTCTCTGCTTATAATATTGATTTCTGAATAAACTATATGTTTCAAGACATATGAATTCATGTCGAAAGAAATGTTTGCCCTATTTTAAAGTCTGCAGACTTGGATCCTATTTCGACCTGTTAACCTGATTTAAGATGTTCTCGATGTAGACATTTTGTAATGAGCATGTACTGTTCAGGGTATAGAGTAAGTTAAGTTTATAGGTCGGCTAAACAACAACGTTCCGTCTGAGATAAACTGCATACTCTGACTCGGTTGTGGAAAAAAAACTCCTTGACAATTCACTGCCCCTCCATGGAGTTCGAGCCAAGCTATAAAAAGTCAATTCTCCGAAAATCGCTTTGAGATTTTTCGAGGTTTGTTTTTCAATATTTACGAGCACTGCGAAGTCGTTACACAAGTGAAATACTCTTGAGTACGACATTTAGCACTATTGAAACAAACAATCACCGGCAATTCGCTCACTAGCCGATCTTGCTACTTCTGTAAGTATTTTCTAAATTCATGTTTTCAACCATGCAGGCATCCGGTTGTTTTCAGGTATTTTTCTCAAGAATTATGATTCCACCAGTACGTTGGTTAAGAAAAATATCAAAAAATCTTAAAGGTTGCAAGGAGATGTGTCTACCTTTTTTTAAAAAGTACCCATTGAACCCCATGATTCCAGTGTAACGGATTCATAATTTAACTTCAATATTACGCTATATTGTTGCAATCAGAATGAGTCAATAACACATTATTTAAGTTGGCATATTATTTGCTGCGAGGAAAAAAAAAATTCCTTTTTGATTGGATGGTAGAAGAGTGGGGGACAAAAACGCCACGTAAATTCATAATCAATAAAATCTAAAATAGCATTAAAATATTGATTGATTGATTGATCGGTCGGTCGGTCGGTCGGTCGGTCGGTCGGTCGGTCGGTCGATTGATTGATTGATTGCTTGATTGATTGTTTGGGGGTTTTACGCCTTTATCAAAGGGACTGCCTGGTTACAAACATTAACCAAACATATGACAATCAACCGCCCACAACAATCATATTTGAAAGGTCAGTGACGTGCCATTTCTCGTCAATATTTTAGTGCGTTTAAGTACACCTGGACGAAGGTTCAGACACGGAGAAAGAAATGCACCTGGTTATCTTGAGGACTTTTGCCCGCAACTCCAGCTTAATGCCCACATGTAAAGAGCGAACAATTTGTTTGCCTCCTTCTAGATGTGTATACGTATCATATAGACTGGCATTGTACAGTCAATTATAGAGATACGACGTAGAACGCTACCTCTGAATAACAAATAATATTAAATCCGTATAGCATCTTACCTCGCCAAAAACATTCTGTCCTGTTCGTTGAATATTCATCGGCGTGTTCAATACACCAAACATGCACTTTCGTGCAAATTAAATTATATGGCAAGTATTTCATGTAAGGCTATTTAGATCTTTCTCGTTCAGGATTACGTGATATCCTTGGAGAGATCCAAGCAATTCCAGCTAAATCTCGACATTACCACGGGAAGAAGTTGAATATCGATCAAAAGCGAGGAGGCTTCTTTTGAGAAGTCATTGATTTTGACGTGAAAATGGACGTTGAGTGGTCGTGTTATTTGTTGGTCTAACCCAAAAGTGTTCAAGAAACAACACGAGATAGTTTTGGCCAAGGTAAGGCCATACAATTTTTATATATTGGAAAATAAAGTGCGGAATCTGAGTAGCGTTCGCTTATTTCTCAAGGTTAGGAAGACTCAAGTATAGCGTAGCTAACAACAATCAAAGTTGAAAGAATATAGGCCAGTGTTATGCCCTTTCTGGTCAATATTTTAATGTGTATTTGTACACCTGAAAGGATGATCATACACGGACGAAGAACTTACCCACGTCATCTTGATACCTTCACTTTAACTCATAACACCCGCCCAACCCCCGCATATATAGAGAAAGAAAATTTTCCACCATATCCATATATAGGCCATTGTCGTAAATTCCACACGTATGTTTTTTTTGTTTGACCGACTTCTCATATGCGAATTGAGTCAAGCAATTTAAATCAAGCCATTGTGAATTTCGAATTCATAACATTCAAATGAATCGTAACGCCAACGCCTATCTACAAATCAACAAATTTAAAGACTATTCAAACTATCTTAATAAAAATGTATGCAGATATATTAATTATAATTCGTAGGTAATGGAATATGTGGTTATTTTGTCACTGGTCTACTTTTAAACGTATACTTTGGAGAGAAAAAAAGTATCTACACAGGAAGATTCTAATTAAGCTGCATTTTACGTAATTCAACTTCATTTAAAATTAGTACTTTTTACAGTTTGGGGTTCAAAACATTTTCAGAAGTAAAAACATAATAATGAATAACTGTCTACATGCAGCCGTGTAGAAGCTTACAGACGGCCTGACCTCTAGCTAACGGTACCGACTATGGGGATATCATTTGTATTCATGGACAAGAAACTTAAGAACTGGCCCGGAACTGGTCCGCTTTTTTCTTTCTTTTTTTTTTTTACTATTTATTTGTAGGTCAGCCCTGCACCGGCCTGCAGCTATAGATCAACACCAAATACCTCCTAATCCTAATCTATTTTGATCTTTTCTTCTTACAACTTGTTGAATAGGGGGCTGTAACTAAAACTCCCGAAAACAGACAGACACAACTTTGTAGGCGAAAAGATCATACTCGATTATGTTTCTTTGAGATTTGATTGTGTAAAAAGATACCTGGAATGCATAAGGTGTGCATAAACATTAATATTTTCGAGAAAAAGAACAGAAATTCGCTGGACAAGCTCTTAAAATTTCCCTGCAATTAAAAGAAAGGATTTCACCAATGTCTAGGATATAAAGAACAATTTATATATTTTTATTGTACATCCGTCATGTATAAGATATGATTTAAATGTAAGTGTTATGTTTAGGGGTATAGGATTAGGGTTAGTTTAGGGTAAGGGTGAGGTTTAGTTAGTTGCAGGGTAAACCCTAACCCAGAATCAAGAATTTACGCTTTGTCCTGCTTGACAGCCATTTCGATGTCTCCATCGCGATTCGAACTCGGGTATATGTATATTGGGATCGGCACCCTAACCTGCACTCTAACCGAGATACACAGGCTATCTACAGAACGACCCTGAATTTGTATCCAAATCTACGGGATGCAATGACACAGGGTCTAAATTACTTTAACTTTAAATTAAAGAAACTACCCACAAATGTGTTTTATAGTTTGGATTATTGTGATAATCTGTAGAGAAATAAAATTTGCTTGCCTCCGCCGGAATTCGAACTTGGGCTTTTGGCTAGCAAGGTCAGCGCTCTAACCGACTAAGCTACAGAGGTTCACGGCAGAACGACCACGTAATCCAAGTTTAGACTGCTTTGAAACCTGGATTGATCTGCTGAAACGTTTCCAAGACAATGTCCCACTTTGGCGGACGTCAGGTTTTAAGGATGGACTCGACACAGTTTGATACCTGTATTACATTCACCAATTGCGTGGGTTTTTGTCGTCATGGATCCATGTTTTCAGAACGTAAAAGGTGAAAAGTTCAATGTGTCAGTCTGAATATAGAATAAATGTATACACTATAAACACGCGTCAATAATTGAAATATATATATACATATAAACAATTTTATTTGGAATGTATCATTTAATATCACTGAAGCGTAACGGTAGCCTGCTCCATATTTCTTATCACTCTCCTTGCTGTATTTTGCTGAAATACAGTATCGATGCATACAGTAGTGTGTCTAGCTAAGCTACTGGAGTCTTCCTAACCTTTAGAAATAGCAGAACGCTACCATGATTCTGCACTTTATCTTCCAATGTATAAAAATTGCATGGCCGTACTTGACATAAACCATCTCGTTTTATTCCTTGAACACTTTTGGGTTAGACCGACCCATAAAACGACCCATAAAACGACCACTCGACGTCCATTTTCATGTCAAAATCAATCATTGCTCAGCAGTACCACGCTCGCTTAAACATGTCTTCTGCGGTAATTAAGTCATGCGGATTCAACGTTATTTGTTATTCAGAGACAGGCCTTATTTCTCAAGTTTTGGTACAGCTGCACCTCGTATCTCTATATACTGTATAGTCTTTAAGATACGTATTCGCATCTAGAGTGTTTCTATATAGTACTTACAAAACCTGTCCTTTAGAAAGAAACAGTTTTATCGTTTGTTTAAGGCAAATATTCTTTATTAACAAGATGTCAGTTTGAGCACGACCATCTAACGCTATCCATGCTTTCTTTACATAGCACTGGAGGAAAATTAACTTTCAGATATTGTGACAATACTGCGCATGTTATGGTTGTGCTAGTGACAATTTCTTTTTAGAATACTCCGTCGTCATATAAATAAATTACCGGTTAGCACGGCGTAAAACGCCAATCAATCAATCAATCTATCAATCTACTAACGACAGTCGGCAATACATTTAACCTTTAACTTGTGTCGACTAATTTTTCAGTGCACATGCGTTTTTGATTGACATACCTTTTGTTTCGGTAGTGGGTGGGGGTGGATTGAAGCTTGTTAGGACTAGCAAGCTTATTTCAGCTGCTTTCAAACACAGATTTTACATGTTTAATCGATGCGCTTTTTTGTCAGTTGTAGTTAATTTCATTATCCCATCCAATATAGTACGTTGAACATAGTCTTCTTGGGTGCGTATAAACAACTGTTCGTATTGTTAATGTCGAGGTTCAAATGAAAGGTCAGATAATATTGTCTCCTTGTTGTAAAATGGACTTTAAATAGAAAATTCACGTTTTTTCCTATCGGAAATAGACCTCCGAACTTCAAGACGAAGCCAGTATGCCCAATCAAACTAGTATTTAGGCGATCCAGAACTAACTAACAGAAGTGCAACTCGGTGCTTCTTTGCGGGCTTTTTGTCAATCAGCTATGTAACAACACTTGTATTAAATTTATACCAAAGACGAAAAGGGTTTTGCGCATTGTGTTGTCTTTTGCTCCTGAATTACAGTCATTGTTTTTATTAATTTTATTGTTTCATTGGATAAATCATGGTCAAATGAGATTTCTAGGGCAACCGAATTTGTTAATAGCATAAGGAAACATGCAAGATACAACGTCCGGGTGGTATACTAATATTAATACATTAATTTTACTCCACCCACATAGTTTATATACTATGTGGGTGGAGTAAAATTAATGTATTAATATTTTTTAGGATAACGTTGCCAGTTTTCGCCATTGGTACCAGCAGCAAACAATAGGCCTACGATGTTAAATTATGTAAACTAAGGCAAAATATGAAGGAAACATTCGCGAAACTCGACGTTGATCTGTTTGTTTGTTTGTTTGTTTGATTGGTATTTAACGTCGTTCTCAATAGTATTTCACTTAAATGACGACAGATTGTCCACTTCACACTGTCCCTTGCCAAATTACGGTGATAAACCGGAAGGAAACCTCGTAAAAACCACCTTTGCGATCGCCGGGGCCACATCGTATGATTCACTCATATACCTGATAGTCGACAGACATACATCCAAGTAGCGCAGTCGCTAACAACCAAGCCACGGCCGCGGGCCACTTTGATCTGTACATTGTTCTGGGAAACATGCACACCCGTGCATGCAGTGTTCAGTGGAACATTCAGACAAACTGCGCGGAAGGTTGACAGGGAGCTTCCTGTTGCCCTGGTGCTCTCGGAGCCCAGGGGCAAAATGAAGCCGATCTGTTTGTGATTGTCTTGTTTTTGTGTGTCTCTTCTTTGTTTGTTGCCAGTCGCGTCAATGGTGCTTCCCTGCACCCATTGGGCTGATACGCCGTCATATAAGTGAAATAAGTACGGTGAAAAACACACATCTCACAAACAGACCGACGAGGAGTAAACATAATTATAGTTCCTTTTGGATCAGCCTACTAATCCTACTTCGATGTACCGCTCACGGGTTCGAGTCAGTCTGTGGCAATCAGGTATATGAGTCATTCTTCAGTAAATGCTGTTTGTTAGATAACCACACCCGGCTTTATATTTTTTGTTTTATGATGCAATTTTCAATATATCAACTAACACAATGATATCAGCTTAAATTCAACACACATTTTATTAAAAAAACTAACACAAAGTTGGCTGTTACAAATTTAATGTCAGTGGTGTTACACACTATTTTCATGTCCTACAGACTTACTGATGGAATTATTAGATTAACAAAAGGATGCACAAGATCTTAGTTATGTTACCAATGTTAATTATTCTATCAGCTGTGTTAAGTTAATTATGTGCTAAAAACGGTAGCTGTTGTCACCCCTTACCTCACATATAGGTTAAGTGAAATACAGTTCAACTTAAATCTGTGTATGATCAGTCCTACGAGTCTTATTAATTTCCCCCAAGCTGATGTAATATAGTTTGATGCTTTATTTTATATCTGGAAAAAAAAATAATAGATATATGTCTTTAATAGCAAAAATGGAAAAAAATTCATTGGTAACACCACCGACAATCATAACACCACATCAGTATGTTCTTAGACAATAGTCCTACAAGCTCCTCCCATTAAAAAATAAACTTCCTTGTCTTGTCAATGGCGTTATTGTTTAGTCAATGGCGTCACATGATTTTTTGTTACACCATTGATTGATAAAACCATTGACATTTGACATCCGAATAATGATTTCTCCGCATCATGATCAGTGCATGCTTTTATTTAGTGGTTCAACCTTATTGAAACGTGTTAACCAAACTACTGTTTTAAGTAATTTTCTTTTAAAAAAGGATACTTTCTCAAATATATTGATAACACCACTGAACTTGTATAACATTACGGGTTGAGTTTTATGACATATTCCTGTGATGGAGGCAGATTATGTGAACACACACCTAAACTATTTCGGCGGTCGGAAGTTAGCAGCGGATTCGTTATTCGTGATTGGTTATTCACATCACGAATAACGACAAAAAAACGGGATTCGTTATTCGAATCACGAATCACGACAAAAAAAACGGGATTCGTTATTCGAATCACGAATCACGACAAAAAAACAGGATTCGTTATTCAACTCCTAAAGGTTGATGGTGCTTTGAAAATATCTCTGACGGGAAAGAGTGTCTTACCACCCCTGGTGGTATAAAGGACAACAGCCACTAACCCACAAAAAACGGAATTTGTCATTGGTCTCACAAAGATTCATGGTGCGTTTCAAATATCTTTTCATCTCAATCATATGCCAGATGGCGACAGACAGATACGAACCCGTGAACTGTACATCACATCGAAGTAAGATTAGTAGGCCGACACGCTTACCACTAAACCACGGCCGCGGGCAATTATGAAATATATATCCCAAAGTTAAGGCTTTCCCGCTCTGTATAGTAGATTTGTTTTTCAGCTCTCAAAGGCTGACGGTGATCTAACAATACATCTGCCGGGGGAGAGGGGGGGGGGGAGCGTCAAGCTGTAAAAGTGACAGGTAATACAGCGAAACACAGTTATTTGTTTCAAATATGGCGATAAGACTGCCATTAACCCGGTTTCGCTCAACTCAAAACCATAGTTATTTACCTAAGTTTCTAGCATAATATTCGGCCTTTTATATGAAATAATTGTAAAAGCTTTTGAACAATTGTTGCGACAAGGAAACATATTTATCATGCTAGAAAGTTGACGGACAATACAGCGAAACCCAGTTATTAATAAGACTGTCATTAACCCGGTTTCTCTCGACATATTCAACATACAATATATTGCAAGTAGTACGGCTTGGCTTTTGTGGTCGTATGAGCACCGTTTTTACACCATTGTTAGTTTTATAACACAGTATCATTTGTAGTTATGGATGTCTTAAGGGAGTTATTAGCCATTAGGGGAAGTATTATTATTTCGTCGATAACCAAATTTATTAAAGTTAGAGTGTAACCTAATGTAGGGCCTTTAATATTATATAAGCCATTTTAAAAACTGTTTATCATGCTGGATAGTGACAGTAATTTCGGACACATTAACATTTGCAGCTATGGATGTCTTAGGGGAGTTATTAGCCATTAGGGGAAGTGTTATTATTTCGTCGACTGATGTTCAGAAAACAAAAGTTATTAAAGTTAGAGTATAGCCTACTGTAGGGCCTTTTATATGAAGTAATTGTAAAAACTGTTGAGCAATTGTTGCCACAAGGAAACATGTTTATCATGCTAGAAAGTTGACGGATAATACAGCGAAATCCAGTTATTTGTTTCAAATAAGGTGATAAGACTGCTATTAACCCAGTTACTCTCAATTGCATTACGGTACTGGTTCAGTATTGGGCCAGTATCGGGTCTGTATCTTTACCGGGGCAGTAACGGGCATGCTTTCGGTTTTTGTACCAGCCCATTAATATATCGGTACCTTAATAACAAAGCGGCAGCGTATGCAAAGCCAGTACAGGACCAACAACCGTAATGCCTAGCTGGACCGGTATCTGGATAATAACGGTAACATTATACTGGCATTCCTTAAATTTGCCAGTACCGGTCCAATCTAGTTTATTCAGTACTGGTCCAGCAGTCATAAATGTGTAAATGGGCCAGTATCGAATATATAACATTAAATTTGTAACGGCAATTCCTAATTGGGCCAGTGCCGGTCCATTGTTGTTAATTTCGATGACGGTAGGACAAAGGCAGGCCAGCACTGGTCCAGTATTGGGTTAGCACAGTAAACATTTGCCGGTACGAGCCGTTATGAGCCGTAAATAAACCAGTATTGGCCCTGTATAGCAATGTTGATTGAGCACCTTACCATATCTTAATTACTGTTATGTTGTCTGGGGTAATAATTTCAAAACCAACTTTACCATACCATAATTACTGTAATATTGTCAGGGCTAATACTTTCAAAACTCACCTTAGCATACCTTAATTACTGCTACATTGTCTGGGGTAATACTTTCAAAACCCACCTTACCATACCTTAATTATTGTAATATAGTCTGGGATAATACTGTCAACCCCACCTTAGCATACCTTAATTACAGCTATATTGTCTGGGGTAATACTTTCAACCACCACCTTACCATACCTTAATTACTGTCATGTTATCTAGGATAATATTTTCAAAACCCACCTTACCATACCTCAATTACTGTAATATTGTCTGGGGTAATACTCTCAAAACCCAGCTGGTTATGCTTTGTCACTTGAAGACATTCTAACCGTGTATGTCGACTTTCTCGTGCGTGTAAATTGACTGTCGGTGTGTTGAGAAGTGCAAGTTGTTTTCACCCCGTCTGCTTTGTTCGTGTTTGGCCTACTGGGTTAGTGACAGCAGCTTTTCCCACCTTGCAGACTTGGCAGTATGAATAGTCGCATCCTGTACATTATCGTCATGATTTGGTGCATCCCCTGTACATTATCGTCCTGATTTGGTGCATCCTGTACATTATCGTCCTGGGTGCATCCCCTGTACATTATCGTCCTGATTTGGTGCATCCCCTGTACATTATCGTCATAAATAGTTTCATCCTGTACATTAACGTCATGAATAATCGCAGCCTGTACATTGCCGTCGTGAATAATCGCATCCTGTACATTATCGTCCTAAATATTCAATTCCTGTACATTATCATCCTGATTAGTCAAATCCTGTACATTATCGTCCTGAATAGTCAAATCCTGTGCATTATCTTCCTGATTAGTCAAATCCTGTATATTATCGCCCTGAATAGTCAAATCCTGTACATTATCGTTCTGATTAGTCACACCCTACACATTATCGTCCTGAATAACCAAATCCTGTACATTATCGTCCTGATTAGTCACACCCTACACATTATCTTCCTGATTAGTCAAATCCTGTACATTATCGTCCTGAATAGTCAAATCCTGTACATTATCGTCTTGATTAGTCAAATCCTGTACATTTTCATCCTGAATAGTCAAATCCTGTACATTATCTTCCTGATTAGTCACACCCTACACATTTTCATCCTAAATAGTCAAATCCTGTATATATCTTCCTGATTAGTCACACCCTACACATTATCATCCTGATAAGTCAAATCCTGTAGATTGTCCTCTGAAGAGTTACATCCTGTATATGAGTCCCTTGCCGTACATTATCCTCCCGAGGAGTAGCATCCTGTACATTATTCTCCGGAATACTCTCAGCATGTGCATTATCATCCTGAATATTCCTTCATGTACATTATCATCCCGACGAGTCTGATGATATGTATTAATCACACAAAGAGCCGGAACGTATATTTTTTTATTGCGATGAATCTCATGTTATTCGTTACCATAATAATGACTATCATCCTATGTATTAAAAACACATTTTTATGATGACGATTCTCGTGCTGAGCATTATTATCATGGAGCCTCGTCCTGTCCTCAAGAGTTTCATCCTGTACATTCTCACATCGCAGAGTGTCCTGTCCATTCGGGCTGTAAAGCGTCTTATTATGTCTCACTGTAGGGATCTGCAACTTGTACAGCTGCATCGAGAATGATTCCTCGGGTGCATTTTTTTTCTATAGTCCTGTAATATTTCAACTTGCATCCTGTTTTCATTTTTTCTCATGTACATGTGTATGTTACATTTGGTGATCTCAGAGCAAAGGAACAGCACGAAACGGATCACGAAACTGTGGTTCTTGCATTGTGTGCTGTGATAGTCCAGTCTTGTCCTTCCTTGTTTGTCGCCGTCAATGCAGTGAAATAACCTCAGTACGGTGGGTTTATTTCTTCGAATGCCTTGAGTCAAAGTTAGCAAAGGGCTACTTACTCAAAGCTATATTCGACTACATACTTAAAGGAGAAGAAGCAGTTCAGTAAGATAACAAGTCAATTCTATTAGCGGTCAACGTTTGTAATTCGAAACAGGAACACTTTACAAGGAAATGTATATTACATTATTTATTCATGTATATTTTTTATTTATTTATATTTTTGTTATTTTTTCTTTGTTCAATCACTCAGTCTTTCATTCATTAATTTGTTTATTCATTAATTCATGACTTTTTCATTTATGATTATTTTTGCATTAATATTATTGGTTTTGCTTTTCTGTTGTCTTTCTACATCTCTTCATTTTCTTTTTCACATTTAACATTTTTTTCACTTGAAGTATTTTAATATAAATTTTAACCCTTTAATCAACATTCTGGAGGTGAGTCTAGTCTTCGAGCTAAACGAGCTAACCAGTTTAAACAAAGTTATTACTATTATTGTTTTCATTATTATTATCAAGCCTTTTGTTATTCTATTTAGTTAAAATAAGAGTTTGAGTTGGTTAATCTCAAATCAAACAAACACGGACACATCTTTGTATTCCTTACTAATAAGTCCACAAAAACTTTTATCGCTTCGGAAAATAGTGTAAATCACGCATCGATTATTACCCAAATCGTTTGATTTGAGAATAACACATACACAATCTTGGTCCAGCAACAATTTAGACCCGTAGTGGATAACAAGGATTATGTTAAACTACTATACACTCTTGTCGTTTCAAGGGGAACAACTCTGCGAGGTGAAAAGTTGTTATGCTTCTTGACAAGTTTGCAACAGCAATAAAGATTATACAACAGCTTCTTTGAGGTTTTACTATTTTGTATTAATGGCAGCTATGCTCCAGAAGTCTCTCTAACGTTTTGATTTAAGCGAATTTCTGCAATCAATCTCCATGCCTGTTTTATGTATTGAAAAAACCGGCGAATATTCAAAGAAGAGCACATAGTGTTTTAAAGCGAGATAAGAGGCCACAGATTTAATCTTTTTTTGTGATTCAGAGGTCGTATCTCTGTTGGCTGTATATACAATTCCACGAGATACCTATTCATATTTACAGTAATGGTAGACATCGAACGTATGTATAAATAATAATAATAGCTGAGAAAAATACCGTCATAAAAATAACGTCATAGTTGACAATAGATATATTTATATAATTTCAGGTTTCGTTGTGAAACGCAGAGACAAAAAGGCAATAACTCATCAACTTCTTGTTGTTCCGTTGTATCCTGAGCACCGGGGCAACATGAAGCCGACTCGTTATTGCGTTATTCCATATTCTTTGGATTTTACGCCATACTTGAGGGCATTCATTCATATACGGTTTCGTGACTCTTATAAGATCTGTTTGATTGTGTGTTAGTTTTGGTGTTGTGTTGGTCGTGAGTACGAACGCGGAACATATTTTGAAAAATGTCTTTGACGAGCCATAAGTCATCCTTTTAGACCTTTCGACCAAGAAAATATCGCGCCAGAAAATAGCGTACGACAATATATAGAGTAAAGGTTAATTGCCAACTCATCCAACTTGCGCAAGAGTGTCTTCCTTTCATTTGTAACTTCTTTGGCTTTCTAGGATTTACATACTTGATCAAGAACTGTTGTGTTTGTTGATGTCACTCACTTGCTGTCTTTTTCGTGCCAAATCACAACCTTCTTGAAAAATCAACAATGTGAAGAATTTCGTTCTTTGCATAGGACTAACATTTAGCTTTGCAGCCAATATCTAAAGTTTAATATTACATCACCCGTATGGATATTTTCGTTTGCAATAAGTTTCAATTACACCAGTGGCGGATTAATATTTGGTGAGGTCAAAGGATAAAAGTTTGGTTCTCTCTTATTATAATGTTCAAACAGAAGTTTAAGTGAAATTTTTAAACAATCTGACTTTTTAACACTTGATAGTTATCTTGTTTAAATGAAAAGTATTCAACGAGTTACAAATTATTTAATAGTGAACACTTTATCCTCACCAAAACAAATACATTCTTTATAAAATGGCTGAGATCTAAGTAGGTCACCCACAGTATATATTTAGTTATTCGTCCGGTTCACATAGTTGTACTCAGAGTAGACCAGTCACTAATAACTTTGGGGGGTGGGGGAGGAAAGCAAATAGGAAATAGCAAATATAACAAGTGGGTGCCATAAAAAAAATTAAACTTATGTTTGATAATTTCATACAAGTTCAATTTGTTTTGTTGCCACTTGAACAAAACGTCGCATATTTAAACATATATCAAGTGGGAGTCATATAAAAATGTTAAAAAGCTATGTTTATATCCAGCTTCAAAAGACATTTGCCCAGTAGATCAGATTTCTGTACAGGGATATTGGTGGGATATTTAACTGCATTGTGTGTTGACACGAGTCAATGGAGTTTCGCAACTCTCGTCAATTCAAATCTCATTCTGCCATTTGGAAAGACATTGGCTCTCCTATTGCACTCGGAAACCCTCGAATGTAGCCTACTATGGCAAGCCGTTTTATCACTTCTACCTTTATTCTACATTTATCTAATTACTTTTGCTTTTATTTTTCTTTTATTTTTATTTTTCACATATGAAAATTCTTTTTTACAATGTTAAAAAATTTCACCATTTGTACAACAAAAAAAAAACATTTCACATCTGTACAACAAAAAAATTATTCAACATATGTGAAATTATTTTTTTACATAAGTAAAATAAAACACAAAAACCTAACGATTTCACATATGTGAAAACGAATTTCACTTATGTTAAATAAACTTTTATTTTACATATGTACAAAAGAGTTCCACTTATCATAACTACTGAGAAACGATTTTTTCCCCACAACAAGGGACGGTATCCAACCTTCGTTTTTGCTTCTGCTGTCTTGTGTAGACTTTCAAGACGAATGCAAAGACGATAGAAGTATATGCCACTGACAGGCTAAGCTATAGCAAATGCTTCGCAAGTTTAACCTCAGCAGAGGCACTCCCAAGTCGAGTCAGTTCATCAAAAAATGGTCCGCATGCAGCGAGATTACAACAACAACAAAGTAGGCCTAAAGCGCAGACTGCCAAAAGTCGAATAGCGCGTCACACTCGCATATATTTTAGGAGCAACTGTAGAATTGGTCCGTCACTTAACAAAACAACCTAACATTTAACTAACACTGAACCTAATCCTAAAACTAACCCTAACTTTAAAACTAAAACTAACCCTAAATAACCCTTAGACTAACTCTAACTAACCTTGTGAGCATCCCTTGGAAAGGCGTATGTTACAGTCTAAAAACGATTGAAACACAAAACCATACTTTCTATTCTGAAAACTGCCAAGTACAGACAATGACAAATAAAAGTTAACATTATATCCGGCGACAGGTTTATTCTTATTCAGTATTTTTATTGTAGTCTTTATCAGTGTTTTGTCCCGATGAATCAGACACAGTAATGCTCACTACGGAATCTGTCGCAATTGTAGGCCTATTAAAGAAATGTAGTTTCCCTGATTTATTCTTCGCCAGAAAACAACAAATGCTTTGAGGAACACAGAGGATGGATGAGCTTGTGATTAGATTGTAGTTTTAGAGCAAATTGATTGCCTCCAAATCGAGGCAGTGAGGGAGAAGTCTGTAGGCCTATATGTTGGCTTGGATGCTTTTATTTCCCTTATCTACAAAAGAGTTCCACTGGCCTTTTTATTTCTCATAAGTAAAAAAGATTTCCACATATGTTGAATTTAGGTTTATTCTACATATGGTGAATTCTTTTTCACATATTTTGTCAAATTCCTTTTCACATATGAGAAATTCTTTTTCACATCTGTAAAATAAAGTCATTTATTTAACATGTGAAAACGAATTTCACTTATGTGAAAAAGAATTTTACATATGTGAAAAAGAATTCAACATATGTAGAATAAAGATAGAAGTGATAAAACGGCTT
>JAQQZZ010069292.1:0-22271 GCA_030265115.1 Mopalia vespertina | reverse complement strand
ATGTGTAACATCATCTAACATGTAATTTATTAGGCTATGGATAATGGCTATTAAAAGCCTAAGGAACATGCTTACTATATACAGAAACACGGCGGCCATAAGCCACAATATAGTAAAAAATTGTTATTGATATGTTAACCCAGGTTGTATAGTAGCATCATTACATATCAATTTGAATAGCTGTTAGTGCAAGGTGTGTAACCGTGTTTGATTTGTTTGTTTGTTTGATGGGTTGCCAAAATATGATGGCGTGACTGGGAGCGTGGATTCAGACAGAGATGCGCGAAGATACATGTTGTACACTGCCATGCTCTCAATAGCTTGTGAGCAGCAGGGCATACTCAGCAGTTTTCAGCCCAAATACGCGCTGATGGGATTAACAGGATTCTAGTGTACATACCTGTGCCATTGGTAGCGACAGGAGAGTGACTTGTGTGAAACAAGATCGATCAACTGTCAAACTTTGTCGTCTAATCTCGTCTGCTTTTTCTGGATGACTTCAGACAGCAGTGCGGAATTCACCCCCACGAGAAGCGTGGATTGGTCAAAATTTTCTCAAGCACTTCGAACTTGCGCACATAAACAAATCTAATAAACTTCCGGTATTAGATTTTGTGTGGGAAAACAACGCTGATGATTGCTATTCAAAACGCTTAAAAAATGTACTACTGGGAAGAAGAAGCCGGGGATGATTCGGTTGAAGGGTACCAGAAGTCAGTTAGAGGTTGGTGGATATTTTCGGATGTGTCATGCTGTTCAAAGTCACAGTTGTCGTGGAAGCTGTGGTTGTTGTCAAGTGTGGACATGTCAGAATTTGAGGCTAAAGATATATTGGATGCCCAATTGTCGTGACCCTCCTTTTAATTTTAACCTTTTTTTCTTAAATTTGCGAACGTTTTGACTGTGTTGTGACTGAAAATAATCAATAGACAAAATAAGTGTCGCTGAACAAATGTGTTGACTGAGCAATTAACCGAAGAATGGCGAAGATGTATATATATGTACTAAGGCTGTCCATTAGTCCTGATATAACTGAGAATTCATATGCATATATTGCCTAACGGCAATTCTCAGTTATGACGGTCGTATTTAGTAAAACAATGCAATAAAGTGCTGCGGGACCAACAATAAACATTGCATGATTGTGGAATGACCTCAAATTTGCGTTTTGTTCGTCAAAGAAATAACATTATTTAATCTAGCTAGAAGACAATGAGCTTAACAGAGAGCAAATACTGATTTCTTGGAAGCAAGCAAGCGTCGACAGGGTTAGCGAAGTAGTTAGCTTGTTTGGGAGAAGGCAGTGGAATCCAGCCCATGCCAATGGCCAGATAGCCCGTCTGCGTAGCTTTATGGACGTAGGAATATATGAAGGGAGTTCCGATACATAACTAAGCTACATGCACTCTAACTTACTCTGTATCTCTAAATAAGGGAACCCTGTTAACATGACAGGGAGAAATTCCTCATTGTCACGTTAATAGGGCTATATTAAAATAAGGCTTCATTGTATGGTAGAGTAGACTATAATCTATAAGAGATACAAAACTCGGCATCTAAGGCTATCCCTAGAATTATTCTAGATCCAGGTATCTTCAATGCAGTCATATTATTTATTGATGATTACAGCTGCAAACACTTATCCTTGAGGGGCCTCGTCAGTCGGTCATTTTTATGCACAAAATAACTTTTTTTGAAGAAAAATTGTTACACAAATATATGGCCCAAATATTTAATGTATTGCTCTGCGCCTTTCCTTCATCCATCCTTTCAAGGAAGTGTAATCACAAATTAGTGTAGTTTGGCCTATAAAATACATCTTTGTCCACCATGTTGACAGCGGGGATTCCCTGTGATAGCAGGTATTTCATGTCTGTTGATTTGGAAATTGGTAGATTAGGAAGATGGACAAATTATGTCAAAGTTATCAAATCGCTTCAAGCAGACCAGATTTAGTAGATTATACTGCTAAATTGACTCTTTTGTCAAAAAAAGTAACCTGACAATATTTCGTTGAAAATATCTGCTTCATCATGAAGTGATCACTAAAGTGATATTTAAATACGCTTCTCATGTAAATAACCCTGGGATTACGAGGTTTTGAGTTTTGACTTGTAGATAACTTTTAATCTTTAAACAGAAGTTTTACCTTAGAAAATCCTTATCCCAAAATCTTAGCTAATAAATAGAAACAAAATTTTACAATGGGCAGTCATCCTTCAAACTAGGTTAATGTCAATTTATGATGAACAGAACATAACTCGAGGTGTAATCTTACAGACCTCTATATGTTAATTAATTTCCTGTTATTTTATACAAATAAGCAAATATATATTTTGCTGAAAGATGGATAAAATCGCTACATAGGAGAACATGTGTGAATAAATTGGTCATGACTTATCAGTCGCGACTTATTGGGTATGACATGATTTGGGTAAGAAATTATATAGGTACAACATGGTCAGGGACAAAGTGGTTTGTGTATTAAATGTCCTGCCAAATGAAGCAAATTTACGGTACAATGAACCCAAATGAAGGTTGTACAGTCACTAAATGTTGTTCAGAAGTACTGTATATTCATATTCTGTGGGCATCCATTCAGATTCCTATCCATACAGAACTTAAACTGAAATTTTTGTCTGGCTTTAAAATGTAACATGTTTTGATATGAGTATTGATCAAGGGAGTCTGGAGATAACCCTGTGTTTGTCATACGGCCGCTGGTAAAAGGCATATACTGCCAATGGAAGATTAAGAAAATATTTAAGCTAACTTAAACATATTGCCGAACACCTTGTTTGTTCATATCACCTCAGAATGAACCCAAATAGAGATAAAGTCACCAATTAAACTTATTTAAGATTAAGCAAACCCAAATGAATTGTGATCTGTAAACTTGAATTCTTTGGAAGCACTTTGAACCACTTTTTTAAATTCAGCTAACTAGGACACTTATTTTTAGCAGGCCTGTGCTGTAATGTTTTCTGGCAAAACTCCAAAATTTGTCCTCTTAAAATTTATAGATAACCTTTTCAGATTTTTATACCCCGCAAGATATTTGCTGCACAGCTGACATATTGGGAGTGTGCACTGTAATGATACTGTCATGGTGCTATTCTTGTAACATTCTTTGAAGTTTGTCTGTCCGTCGTTTACCTTCACTTTACCTCTTGTCATATTCCGAGCTCTATATCCAAAAGTATGCAATGTATCGAGCTGAATTTTGATTTATTTAAAAGCTGACATATTGGACATTGCACTGTCATGATGCTATTCATGTAACTTTCTTGAAAGTTTGTCTTCACTATACCTGCTAGCATGTGTTTTGACCCATTTGCAAACTCCTAGGCTTTATATTTTCGTATTATATAATACATGGCAGTCAAGTTCATTATTCGTACATTTTAACAACTTACAGCCTCAGTGCAGGGGTATTACACTAGTGAGCTTTGCTCAATTTTGATCTTGTTTAAACATAAGATGAACAGTATGGAAAAACATTGTAAAATTAACGTATTTGTATGACATTATGATTTATAAGTCGATTACCTAAAAACATTTCAGTATGTATTCTGACATGCTTGAGATCGAATTTGATGTCAGAATAGACATTGAAACGCTGTGTGAAAATAAATGAGAAGTTGCCATCAATATAGTATTTTGCCTTTTTATTGTAAAATTACTTTGTCTTATGTCTGGATTGACACAATTTGTTAAAATCAGTTGTATAATATCACTTTAGGCAGCCTCTTTAGATATGATCTTCCTAAAATGAGTTTGGTTAACCTTGAGAAGACTCCGTTCTGTCCTTTCAATACAGTGTAAGCCTGTTGTCAGAGTCATATGTTTCCATGTAACACGGTGGAAAGTAGTATTTCGTATTTGCAGACACGACAAAAGGTGCTTCTTATCTGTGCTGAATTTACTTTCATTATAACAACAAGCAAACTAGGATTTTTTTATTGCTTCTGTGTAAGATGTATCCTTGCAGCATGTAGCAAGCTTTGAAAGACCACTGGTAATGATATCTTCATGTTTTTAATTATGATATTTTTATTTATTTATTATTTTTTTTATTGCAGACAGGGCGAGTGATAGTCTTGAAGAACTAAAGCAATCTCTGACTAGTAATGTGAAAACGCCAGTTATGTCTCCTGAAATGAAATCTCGATTATCGGGTGCCGTCCATCCTCGTCATTTGGCTTACGCGGGTGCCTATAGTCCTGCTGCTTTACACCTTAGACAGCAGCTAGACCAAGGAAAAGTAAGTCTCTGTAAGGTCATTCAGGATTCATTTCCTTGTGACCAACATATTAATTTCCTTTTTTTTTAGATTCATTAAATGAATTGACGCAAACTACATGTACCTGTAATGTTTATTTGTCTAATGTTAGGTCAACATGATGAAATCCAATACATTATTGTGGGAGGACAACTTGGTTGTCAATTATCTCAGAAAACCCATGTCATAGTAACAAAGGCCACTCTGTAATAATTTTTTTATATTTTTGTCAAATAAAATGCTTATCATGGAATTATGGATGAAACTACATTTAATAATACCATTTATTATATTCCTCTCACTGCAGTCCAGTATAACAGCTGATGAACCTATCATAAGCCACTTCAAAGAAGCCCTGAATATAGAAGAGACAGCTGCAATTCTTCAAACACAAGCGGGTTATGTTCAACAGTTAGAAGCAGAAAACATCTTCATGAAGGTCAGACACTTATTCTTGTTTTCTCTCAATTATCCAAGTAACCATTAGTCCATATAGACGTTTTCATATATACAATATGTAAGCCGCATTGTACCCAGGGGGTGGTCTTTTGTTGTTCTTGTGACTGCGCCTTATACCAGGTTTTTAGTGCTGAAACAGTGAAAGATTATCTGTAAAAGGTTTATCATTTAGAATAACTGGAACTGGTTAGTAACCGTGTAAGTGTTCTTGTTGTTGTGTGGATTTTTTAGGTCTATGAACTGAAATGAATGTTCATATATGTTAGCTTTTAATTTATAAAACTCACAATGTGTGTATTTTTTAGGATGTGTTATTGATCAACAACTGTATTGTAGTACTTTAAGAACTATTTTACATCTTACTCTAAAAGTACAAAACCTTCTGGTTTGTCAAATCTATGAGAGATCCAGCACTGGAAGCAACCAAATCTCACAATTAAGTGTATTTTATTTGGTATGTACTATAATGTACTATCCAAGCAGTCACATCCTTAAATGTAGTCGAGGACTCTATGTCAGCTGATCCTCAATAAATTATTACCAAATTTCATGAAACAAAATGTTCAATATGTGATATTTTTCTTTTCTTTACATATTATAATTCCAGTTTATTGAATAATAAAATGGAATGATACAAATCATGTTTATTGTTCTTAATATCTTTAGGAAGAATTGATGCGGATTCGTTTAAAGATGAATGAGCTGATAGAAGAGAATAGGCAACTGCACGAAGAACTGAAGTCTAGTGTTCTCAAAGAGATTATTTATGAAGGGGGCAATGTAAGATATCAGTTCCTTTATTTCCTTACTGACCTGTGTACATGGTGTGATCTGGTCTTTTTTCGTATTCAGAATTTATGTTGAATACACCAAAATGCTGAGAAATCAAAATGCTATGCTATGCTATGTTGCACATTATGGTAAGAAGATACTCCTAAAGTAAATCTCTTACCCATAAATTTCTTCAAGGTCAGGCAGCCGCAGGTCTGTCTACCTTTGGAGAGCTAATATCATGTTAATTTTTGGCAAATACAGATGTTGATTGACACTACTCAGAGTAGGCAAACAGATGTGGCTTAGTGGTTTGCGCGTGGGCTTACTTACTTATTCTATCTACCTCGATGTACTGTTCACAGGATGGAGTGCGTCTGTGGATCCCCAGGTGTATGAGTGAGTCACCACACTATGTGACTGGCAATTACAGGGGTGGTTTTTATGAGGTTCCTCTCCGCTTTCCACGGAGAGCTGTTGTCATAATTGAAATACCCTTGATTCCACCAAACAAATAAACAAAATCCTCTCAGAGGATATAGTACATGTACTTGTATTTAAGTATGAATAGAATTGGCATATGTACATTCTTCAGAAAAAGAAGGAAAAAAAAGGAGCATTTTTCTGTTAGTGTTTTATATCACAGTTCAGCTTTCCTTTTATTATTTATATGAAGGTGAAATACCAGGATTTAATTCACTAGTAAAAGTGATATTTCACCATCATGCAATAACACTTCTATTTCAACATTTTGTTATTGCACTTTGACTTGTTATGCATTGTTATGCCTTCATTTCTATAATGACATTGGGCACGATCACATTTCATTACATCGGGCAAGATCACATTTCATTACATCACGCACGATCATATTTCATTACATCGCGCATGATTACATTTCATTACATCACGCACGATCACATTTCATTACTTCACGCACGATCATATTTCATTACATCGTGCATGATTACATTTCATTACATCATGCACGATCTCATTTCATTACATTGCACTCGATCACATTTCATTACATCGGGCATGATCATTACATCATTTGTCATCAAGGTTAGAATAACGTAATTCTATTTGACGTCACATTTGGGAAAACATCATGCTGTTCATTACTCGTTAGATTTGAAATTGTTATTGAAACATTGAGAAACAAAATGTTATTTACAAATTAATATTACATGTACGTAATAAAAACCATACAACACAGTGAAGTTTGAACACCATAATATTACTCTCGTAAATTGCTGAAAGAAAGTTTTCTCTCTTTTACCACTCTGACACTGGAGGGATATTTATGGTATTCAAACTTCATCGTGTGATCTTCGTTATATTTATGTTTCAGTCTATTAAAGTTGTTGGTAATCAGTTGACAAGTGAAGTATTTGAAGCCGCAGCTGAAAGAGGGAATTTGCAAAAATGGCAGAAAGATTTGGTTGGTACTTCAACATTTTTTTCAACACTTTGCATCATGTCACATTATGTCAATGTCAAACTGACCTAAATGCTGCCTTTTCTTGGCAATTGAGGAAGATTAACTTTCCATCAAAACAATAACACTTAACACTTGTCTGTTCGGGTGTCCATTACTGTTGGAGTAAACCACCATCATGTAAGTGAAATAACCTTGAATGACCGGGGGTTTAGTCAGAAATCAAAAGTATGGTGTCCAAAATTTTGCTTCACTTTTTAAGTAACTGTGTCCAAATTTTGCAGTTTCCCTATCCTCTGCTTGTTAAAGTTTCTTAAAACAGGGTGTCTAAATCAGGCAATTGTTAAATTCAGGGTGTCTTACGGACAGATTGACATCCCTCTGTCTAAGCCCTCGTTGAGTGGTAAAAGACAAATCAGTCAAATAATCTGAACTGAAAATTGTCTGCAATTTAATCTTGATATATATTTTGTAAGAGAAACTTACAGAGTTAAGTTTGAATACAATAGCTTGCTATCAATAAAAGGAAAATTCACTCAACACTTCGTGTGATTAAACTGGGTTATCTCCCACCATTTGTCTGATCATTATTAATGGTAACCATGCTTCAGTGTGCAGTATTCGCTTTAAAACAAACAAATCTACTTTTGAAACACTGGTTTCAGGAGGACCAAAGATATTTTTCAGTTTCACTTAACTTTTTAAAAAATTATATTTCTGAAGTGATATCCCACAGCAACGAAATATCTTGTTTCTCTGTGAATAAATTAAGTTAATATATCTGTAAATTTCTATAATTTCTTCCTTAGGCTCGTCTCAACTCACTGCATGAAGGTAAAGCAAAAAGATTAGAAGCTCAACTTTCTTCTGCCAGGTAAGTTTATAAAAACAAATTAAGAACTTTCTTACACTTGCATTAAAAAAAACATGACTCAAAGGTATAAAAACTATTCAAGTGTTTGTATTGCAAAAATATATATTTTTTTTGTATTTAATTTTTATTTTATTTTTATTGAAATCAGATATGTAAGCATATTCGATTCCCAGTGGAGGCAAGCAAATTTTTCTCTCTTCATTTATTCAAAATATATTATCTGATGATGAATTGAAATACAGTACACTGTCGGAAAAAAAAAATCCCCTCCTGGGTATAGTTCAGATGGGTGGGTTTTTTTTATTTCAAAAACTCTCAGAAAAAATATTTGGAAAGATGACAAACGTAGATTGTGTGAAATAAGTTAATTTCGAAGGTGCATGTATATCAAGGTGACCAACAATATTTTGTGGCAATTTTCCAGCTTTACTGACCCATTGAAGTCTTTGTTGGACAGGTGTTGAGAGGTAGAGGATTGAAAATCTTCCTGTTGGCTGTTGCCCTGGTGCTCTCAGAGCTAAGAGGCAACATGAAATAAATTAGTTTGTGATGTATTTGTACTATGTCTTGTCATTGTCCTATTTTTGTCGCGTCTTGTCTTTACTTGTTGCCACAGGCATCAAGGGTGGTTTCCATCCTTCATCCTGGTGAGAGATTTGAGCTGACTAATTCTGTAATCTTGGAAAATTGTTGGTCAGATGTTTAGAGATATAAAGCAGATGACATTTAGTACAATTTTGCAGATCAAATGCTGAGATATGAGCAGAGATTATTTAGTGCAATTTTTGCACATCAAATGTTTGAGAGATATGAACAGACTGTTGCAACCTTTGAACATGTAATCAGATGTCTAGAGACATGAACAGACTGTAAATACTGCAACTTTTGAACATGTAGGTCAGATGTCTAGAGACATGAACAGACTGTAATTACTGCAACCTTCGAATATGTAGGTCAGATGTCCAGAGACACGAACAGACTGTAAATACTGCAACCTTTGGACATGTAGGTCAGATGTCTAGAGACACGAACAGACTGTAAATACTGCAACCTTTGAATATGTAGGTCAGATGTCCAGAGACATGAACAGACTGTAAATACTGCAACCTTTGAACATGTAGGTCAGATGTCTAGAGATATGAACAGACTGTAAATATTGCAACTTTTGAAAATGTAGGTCAGATGTCTAGAGACATAAACAGACTATAAATACTGCAACCTTTGAATATGTAGGTCAGATGTCCAGATACATGAACAGACTGTAAATACTGCAACCTTTGAACATGTAGGTCAGATGTCTAGAGGTATGAACAGACTGTTATTATTGCAACCTTTGAATATGTAGGTCAGATGTCCAGAGATATGAACAGACTGTAAATACTGCAACCTTTGGACATGTAGGTCAGATGTCTAGAGATATGAACAGACTGTAAATACTGCAACCTTTGAATATGTAGGTCAGATGTCTAGAGATATGTGTAGTCTAATAGGGCCTGAAAGTCACATGATGATGTGATCTACAATATTTCAAGTAATTCATTCCACTTTTGGGTACCCCTTTGTTTTTTCTCCATGCACATGTAGTTTAGCCTAAACAGAAAGTTAAAAAAGATTCTCCCTTCCTGCCAGGGCCCACAGCTGTGATTTAGTGAAAGAGTGTGCGCTTACTAATCCTACTTTTATTTACCCTTCATAGGATCTAGTCCGCCTGTCGACCCTCAGGTATTTGAGTGAGTCACACAATGTGACTCCCGAAATAGCAGGGGTGGTTTAACTAGGTTTCTTTTCGGTTTTCCACCGTAATTAGGCAACGAACAGTGTGAAGTGGATAATCCGTCGTCATATAAGTGAAATACCCTTGAGTATGAGGTTAAACCCCAAACAAACAAACCTTTCCTGCCCTATAGCTGAACCCAACAGCAACATAAATTATGGTTTTCAAAGATTGTTATTCAACACATAGCAACAGAGATTGACCAAGGTAGCAGACGTCAAATAGAATTGAAGGAGACTACATGCCCTATTTGCGCAATTTTTGTAGGTCAGATGCTGAGAAATATTAGTCAACTGTAATAAGTACATTTTTTGTAGGTCAGATGCTGAGAAATATTAATCAACTGTAATAAGTACATTTTTTGTAGGTTAGATGCTGAGAAATATTAGTAAACTAATAAGTACATTTTTTGTAGGTCAGATGCTGAGAGATATGAGCAGACTGTGGAAGATTTGAAGACTCAGTTGAGGATGAGAGATACAGACATACAGGTGGCAACAAGGGAAGACGGCACTTCAGGGGCATTTATATACTCAGAAACACAGAGCACCATTCACCTTAGAACCATAGATAGACTCACTAAGTAAGCTTTTCATTTATATACTCAGAAACACAGAGCACCTTACATCTTAGAACCATAGATAGACTCACTAAGTAAGCTTTTCATTTATATACTCAGAAACAGAGAGCACCTTACAACTTAGAACCATAGATAACCTCACTAAGTAAGCTTTTCATTTATATACTCAGAAACACAAAGCACCTTACAACTTAGAACCATAGATAGACTCACTAAGTAAGTTTTTCATTTATATACTCAGAAACACAGAGCACCTCACTAAGTAAGCTTTTCATTTTAATCCACATGATAGGCTAATTATAAATTTTATGCAAATTTTAGAACAATACTGTACAATTAGTTGTTGTTGAATTGGAGCTTAACCTGCCCTGTTACCCTCGTTGCTGAGGGGTACCATAAATGTGCTGAAAAAGCCTGACATCAGACTAGATCATATTTCGTGGATGAAGACCAGATACCGTACATAAATCAATGGAAACGCAGAAACTATCCTCTTCCCTCTTGTTGAAAAGTTTGAAAAGTAACAATGCCGTCATAAATGGAGGAAGATTAACTTTCCAACATTATCAAACCACTTGACATTGTCAATTATTGTTGAAATACACTGTGCATATAAGTGAAATACTCTTAAGCACGGTGTAAAACACCAATCTTAATTCAGCATTGAAAGAACATACATCTTCCAATAAAAAAAAATGTGATGTGTGGCTATATAATGTTTCAGATTATCACAATCATAGAGGAAATACCTTTAATTATGGCATTAAACACCAAGCATCATTTCTTTCCAGAGAGCGTGATAACCAGTTAGATCTTGTTGCTCATTTTAAAATCAAGATTAAAGATTTGGAACAGAGAGAAGAAGAGGCTTATCTTCAGATCAAGAAGGGAATAGAGATAGTAGAACAAGCTCAGCTTGAACAAACAGAGGTAAAACAAAAATCATGCATTATCACTTTCCCTCTAACTAATAAGATAGTACATTGTATGTTAAAAGCATTAGTCGTGCTGTCTTTACATAGCACTGAAGGATCACTAACTTCCTAACTGTGTTGTGTAGGGTTAGGAGGGAGCTTCATGTTGCCACATGATGCCCCATAAGGAGCAACATGATGTTGATGTGTTTTTGATGTCTTTTTATCATGTCAGGTGATTGTCCTGTATTTGTCCTGTCGTATTTGTTGCCAGTGGCATCTAGGTTGATTTTCTTCGGCCATTGGCCTGGCACACCATCATATGAGTGGAAAAAACCTCAAGTATGGTGTACAACCCCCAATCACACAAACAAACCTATTTTAGTTGTTTACATAAGAATTGTGATATTGTCATAGACATTTGTATTCATTAATTTTTATCTTTTTGAAACACATTTGAGTCCACTCTTGCCTTGTTTTCACTAATTATCATTTTTTTAGGCTATAATAGAGAAGGAGCAGCTAGCTGATGAGTTAATAAAGATGAGAGAAAGATTTAACCAGTTATTAACAGAGAATCAGAGCCGCATTGAGGAGGAACGGAAAACTGTCAGGAAGGAGAGTCATCTCATTGTCAACGAGCTCAACACAAAGGTACAGTTAAGATTCAAATTTTGTTGCGGCTTCTGGCTAAAGACAGTGTTTTTGAAAAGTACTAATTCTGTCTTTACTTAGCACTGGAGGAAAATTGACTTTCCAACAGTATTAAAACACGTCACACTTTATAGTTCCGCTAGTGTCAATTATTGTTGGAATAATCCGCCGTCATATAAGTAAAATACACTAATCAATCAAGTTTGGTTGCACCATTCCACCCACATGTCATATTTTTCTAGATGGATGCATCCTGGGCAAAATTTTGTAAATAATTCTTAGTGAGGTAGACAATATTTTTTGCCCTTTAAGAATTTGTAAACATAATTTTGAAAATATACTTTCTATGGAATATATCAAGCTGCAATTTGGTTTATAATTATTTTGTATTTACTATAGATAAAGGAGTTAACAGAAGGATTTGTCACCTCTCAGAACCAGACAGATCGATTTGCCCGAGAAAAGACAGCCCTTTGTAACGAGCTAGATGACACTAAATTACAGCTGAAGAAATATGACAAGGAAGTTGCTATGGTAACTTAAACTTTCACAGTTTTTTAATTATTTTTTTTCTTGTATGATTTTCTTTGCCGATTGTTTCCTATTTATATGTTTTTAATATAGAGAAAGATAATTTAGCTTTCCTCCACCAGTATTCGAACTCTAGTCTGTGGCTAGCATATTCAAAATGAATATATTATTTTATTTTGACAATATATTGATTTTGACATTTTAGTAAAACCTTTTCCAAAGAGCAAAGGGCCTGTGGCCATGGCTTAGTGGTTAACAAGTGCTCCTACTTATCCTTCTTTGATGTACTGATCACAGGATCGAGTCCACCCTTAGGTATATGAGTGAGTCACATGATTGGGCTCTGGCAATCGCGAAGGTTTCTTCCCAATTTTTCACTTTAACTAGGCAAGGAACAGTTTAATTTATTTGCAGAAATGGTCATTCAGTTATTTGAAAAGATATACTACTTAAGCTTGCTTTAGAGTTTGGAGCTAATTTATGATCGTTTTTTCACTAAATACTCCTATAAAATAGCCAGAAAAGGTTATGTTAAAATGTCAAATATAGTTCTCTTGTTGTAAAGTAAAAATCACCGGTATCCAAATAACATTAGGAAATGTAGTAAATGTCAGCATCAGTTTGATTTGGCCATGATATTTACATGGGTCCAGCTTTCTGAGTGATTTTAAAGAGAAAGAGCCATCTGTAACGGCTCAATTTCTCAGAAATAAAAAATTTTGACAGAGAATCCCTTTTTTACACAGTTCCTAATCAGACTAGTCTGTTCCCCAAGTTGTTCAAATAACAGAGCAAGCTATATGGGTGATGGAATTTTGAGAAAACCCACCTTTTGGCACTGTCCATCATTTGACACTCGTTATATACGGCTTATCCACAGGTCCAATTTTACACAGTTTTTCGCTCCAAATTCAGTTAGAAATCGCTGTTTTTGATACATAGTGTCTTATACTCTTCGTTTTTAATCGAGTTATTCCATTTCCTGAATAATTCTAACAGTAAACGAAGTAAAATCACAATGGGAAATCAGAGAAAATTTATGTTTAGCACCATTTGTCTGCCATTTTGTTTTGTTTAGAGTGATCTCCCCTTAACGTGACACATTGATAATAATATATATTTTTTTCAAAAACTTTCGGTGCGCTGTTTAGACTCACCTAAATCAACTTTCAGGCGTGCATAGTTGAGCATGTGCGATCGCACGCCTCAAAACGCAATGCCTGATTAAGTCATTTGGAAAAGAATGGTATCCATCCAAAGTTGGGAGTTGAGTACCAAAGCTGATATTTTTTTAAATCTAATATATCTATTTAACTAGTATATATTTCATAAAAATATTTTACTGTCCATGCACATGGTGATCCATTGTCGAGATGGAAGAGCCAAGCTTGGATGGATCAAATGCTTGAGATTCAGAGTTCGTCTTATTCTACTTCACAGGCCACTGACACATACAGATCAGAGAGTACTAATGCTAATATACAGAGACAACAAGCTCTTCATGAGGTGACTCGACTGAGAACAGACCTGCAACAATGTGAGAAAGAAAGGGATCAGGTAAATACACTTGACAATCTAAGTGGGGAGAAACTGTAATCAAGAAAGTGGACAGGTAATTTCAAATGTGTACTGAGATCGGTATAGTTCTCCCTGCCAGTTGAAATAGTTGTTGCATGCTTGTTTTTCTAATCTACGAGGTTTTCTCCAAGTTTTCCACCTGAATTAGGCAAGGAACAGTGTGAAGTGGATAATCCGGCGTCATATAAGTTAAATACCCTTGAGTACGACGTTAAACCCCAAGCGAAACAAAAACGATACAAGGCTGTACCACACACGTTTGAGTTACCCTGTTGACCTCTGGTATATGAGTGTCACCTGACGTGAATCTGGCTATAGTTGGTGAGACAGTTTATACAAGCTTTCATTTTGGTTTTCCATCATATTGAAGTGAACAAGTCTCCCAGCGGACCTCAAGTATATGAGGCATTGTACAAGGTTTCATCCTGGTTTTACATTATATTAAGCTGTGAAGAGCAAAGAGTGGATAATCAATTGTCACACAAGAGAAATAACATTGTGTTAAAGTTTGATGTTAATCCCAAATCAAAGGTCTATTTATATGTGCTTAAATATTTTGATAACCACAACTCTTTTATATTTTGTGTGCAGCTTAGTGGTTAGCGTGAGCACATACTAATCCTACTTCATTGAACCGTAACCAGGATTGAGTCTTTCTGTCGACCATCAGTTATATGAGTGACTTACACGATGTGACTTCAGCAATCGCGTGGGCAATTTTTACGAGGTTTCCTCTCAGTTTTCCACTGCAGCTAGGCAACAAACATGTGAAGTGGACATTCCCTGGTCATATAGTGAAATACCCTCGAGTACGATATTAAACCCCAACCAAGCAAACAAACAAACTTTAATATTTTACCCATTATCTTTTAGGTAAGATATTTTTTTGTTTAAAATCAAATGTTAGGTTATTTTGTTTTTAAATTTCCATGCATTTGTAATAAAGATAATAAAATAAACATTTTATTTTATCCAGGTGTTTCATGTATTTAAAGCAGAATATATATTTTTTCTCATTAGGACAGAAGTAAATATCGAGCTGAGGTTGAAGATTTAAGACGTCGATTACAAAAAGCTGAAAAAGAATTAATGAATTCTAAAGAGGAGTGTATTCACCATACATCAAACACACAGGCCTTAGAGAGAGAGGTATGCTCATGTGTACAACCAATATGTACAACAACCTTTTGTACTGATGTCGGTTTTCTTTTTTAATCTACCTATATTTTGGGAGATTAAGTTTAACTGGAGAAGAAAAAGACTTTGTTCAAATGTCTGTTGTAAAGCAACAATGCAGTATTTCTTCCGGATTGATACATGTAGTCATAAATTGCTTACAAAAATGGATATTTGTATTGACAAACCATCTTACGGAATATCACAGAATTATAAGAGATTCAAACAGGTTTCTGAGTAAGCTCACCATTCCGGGCTAAAATATTAAATTTCTCAGGAACATAACATGTCACAAACTACACTCCCAATCCTAAATAAAGATATATTATTTTCAAAAATCTCCCCAAGACATGGGATTTCAACTAAGGTTGCTAGATTGTATAGGGGGTGAAGCTCACATTTAGAAGAATGCTTTAGCCACTGGGTTAAATGACTCAACTCCCATCTTTACTGATATTCAAATTTACCAACTGTCTTGTTTCAAAAAGAATTAAGTAGCTGGCTGGTTGCATTATTTTTAATTTTTGGAATCTTTTCTAGCTTGCTTCATTCAATGTTTGAAACTGTACTGAAACTAGTCCGGTTTAATAAACTTAGGTTGAAATACATACTGGTATCAATCTTGTAAGATTGACATGTACATGCACATAGAAACAACTGAAATCGGGTAGAAATTGCTTTTCCCTTAAACTTTAACATTGCACCCAAGAAGAGATTGATATGACATTTTCGCCTACTTCACAAGAATGTTCAATGGTAAGCATGTGCTTTGAGCCAGGGGTTTATAGCGTCCAAATATTTATTTTTTTACTGAACAAAATTAAGTTTCTTTAGTGTCGTATTGAATTTTTTTACATTTGGTTATAACCAACTATTTATTTTCATCATATTTAAACATAACTTAATTGAGATTTTTTTTTTAAATGATGCATTAAAAGGATTTCTCAACTTGAGTTTATACTTCAGCTTAGCTACCATTTAGAGTAGTTAATATCAACTTATATGAACCCCTGTAAGCTTTTGCAAACTTTTCATATCATTTGAATTTTTAAAAAAAATATTTTATATGAGCCCTTATTTGAGACATTGACAATTAATGATCCTTGGGGTTAATAACTATTTCTTTGTGTAAGAATAAACACTTCTGTTGCATGATAAACTTTAAACTGTGTTATGTCACCAGGGTCATAACCGAAGGGTATTATGTTTTTAGTTACATCTAGCTAAGATGGCACGAGACAGTGTGGAAAGAGGACGCAGCGAGGACCTGAAAGCTTTAACCAGACGAGCTCAGCAGCGAGAGCAAGAACTCAACAATTATATCCATGACATGGAGGCAAAACAAGGTAAGTCTGTGAATCATACAATTAAGTGTCTAAGATAACCTTGTAATTTTATCTACATTGTGTAAATATCCTTGTTGGTATGAACTGGCATTAAAAATCAAATGACAAGTTATCAATTTTCTTTATATATTAAATAGAAATAAGTGAAAAGGAATAACAAACTCACTCAGTCACACACACTATTGACTTTTGTCACATTTGCTTAAGTTATTAAAGTAAAGAGTGATTTATGGGTTATTTATTGGTTACTAAGTTTATTTTATTTTTGCATCAATTGTTTATTACTTTTTGATAATAAGCTGGTACAGAAACGGAAATGGATGGGATGCTAAAGGATCAGAACAATTTGATTGGTCGATTGAGGACTGAATGCAGACATCAAGCCAATCAGTTGACAAAGATTGTCAAGAAAAATAGGTCAGTGTTATAATGCTGCAGGAAATGTTGATTAAAAATAATTCCTTATGTTTTGTTATAGTTTGGTATAAAGTTCTAACCAGGGGAACTTGGATAAAATTTAATAAATAATTTTGAAAGTTTGTTTTGATACCGGTTATACATTTTTTTTATATGCATAATAAAAATCAATCGTATTATTTTATGGCCAGCGTCCATCTGGAAATCTGTATGGACGTCTGGTGTCTGTCCCAACAACCTTAATCCATTTCTGGAGCAGAACTCAAAAATTCAATATCATCTCTAGTTGTACCTTTTGCTATTATGGAATAACCTTTTTTTCTTTTCTTTTCTTTTCTTTTTTTTATTTCCTTGGATACAAAGTCATAAACAGAAGTGAATTTATTTTCCAGAGCAGAGTTGATTATGATAATGATAATAATTTATCATATATTTGGTTAACATGTTTACACTGTATAAAAAATTCCTGAATACCATGGTCCATGGTAATCCAATCAAATCTATTCCTTTGATGCTCTCGCTCCCTACCACCAATCCCTCTTCCAATCTGAATCTGCAGTATGAACCAGAATTATGAATGAACTTTTGAAGTTCTTTGTTTTGCATACCTCCTTAAAAGAATACATGTTGCATTCCACTGTTATCATGTACATTGAGGATACATCCGTTGTCATATAAGTGAAATACACTTGAGTACAAGGAAGCAAACAAACAGTTTTGTATTGAGAAATATTTTTATCAAAATTTTTACGTTCGCATATAATTTTTTACTGAATCTTTTAATAACCATGGACCAACTACTTTGTGTTCTCAGAGCTGAGAATGGTCAATTGAAGAATGAGAATACAACACTGAACATGAGGCTGGAGAAGGCAGTCAGTAGAGTGAAGAGTTTAGAGGAACAAACTGATCAACATTCTCGACTACATGATAAGATGAGGCAGAGATTGAAGATGATGGATGACCATGCCCAGCATCAGTCACAACAGGTACATCATCTTAATAAATCCCATACGTAGTCTTTCATATCATTTTTGTCTTACTCTTAATACTTCTGATTCATGGTAAAAGTCTTTGGTATCATTATTCCATTGTAGTACTACATGTACACTGGTCGGCATGGCTAGATGGATTTGAAAATAGCTTAAAATACTGAGTTAAAAGCAAAACAAACAAACCTTGGGGACTCCATGAGAGAAATAGATAATCACTGGAGTGGTTTCATCTGACCTGATAGATGTATGTGTAAAGTATACGCGTGTCATTTTCAGGCCTGTGCTGTAATACTTTCAGGCCTGTGCCGTAATGCTTTCATGCCTGTGCTGTAATGCTTTCAGGCCTGTGCTGTAATGCTTTCATGCCTGTGCTGTAATGCTTTAAGGCCTGTGCTGTAATGCTTTCAGGCAAAACCTAAAAATTGGTCAAACAAGCAAACATCAAATAAACGTATTAATGTAGATTTCAAACTGTATATAATCCCATATAAAAACAAAAAAAATTAAAATGATTGACATTTCTCCCTTTTTTAGGTGCTAGATTTACTCTCGAGACAAAGTAGTCTAATGAAAGACAGGCAACTGTTGGCAAGGGAACTGGAATTCTTGCGATCTAAATTGATGCCAGGAAATGAGTCTGATGTAGAAAAACTATTTACTTCTCGAGTTGGTGCTGTGGACGAAGTGTTAAGGGCTGTAACAGAGGAAACAAGGGGAGATAATGATGTGTGGACTGATCTTTTAAAACCCTCTCATGACCCTGTTGATATAGCGGAGGAATTAATGGCAGCATCATGACCTATATAAGTTTCTGTAAATATATTTTGTTTAAAATCGTTCAACATCTTAAAAGGTTACTAATTTGTATTATACATGTAGCTCCACATAGCTCAGGTATCGAATCGAGACGGTTCATAAACCGTCTCTCAATTCCACAATATTAACCATTCGCATTGTTATAGGCAGAGATCGCAAGGCGTACATGCAGGTGATATTTGAAGGCGTTTTAAAATAATAAAGTAAAGTTTTAAAACATAAGGATTTGATACATGGATATCTGAAATAAAACGTTTAACCATTGATTATTCGACTTTGCCACTAAAGATGCTGATGAACCCCATCTGTTTTTATTGTTAAGTTGAAGTGACTGCCATTTCTCATTGTCTTTCTGTCTGGTGTATGTTTCATAAACAGTTATATCGCAACTTAACATTGCTGATTTTCAGAAAATAATAAGGCCATTAATGTTCAAAATGCAGATAGAAAGGAATATGAAGAAGAGTTGACTGGAATAAAACTAAGTTTGTAACCACTATGGTGTTAGACGCCTTATCTGTTGTTATTACCAACAAAACAATTATCATTATGTTGTAAAATACATCTCTTACAAAACAATCAAAAACAATATTCTCGTAATTTATTTGAAAAAGATCTGTCAATGATACAAAAACAGACTTCAACATGAAGTGTGTATGTCAGTGGCAGCTGCCCATCCTTCCAGTTCATTTAGGGGCTTTAGTATTTGAATGAAATTGACAAAAATCATTTTAACTGTATAAGCATGTTAACTTACAAATCACCAGTTGGGTTTTATTGTTCACTCACTGGTAACATTTGATTCAAGGGGCATTCTTTATAAATGAAAGTTTCCCGCAACTGTAGTTTAAGCTATATGATATTCTAAATTTGAATGATGTATTGTGGCATATTTATTTGAAAAACTCTTTAGAAATGTAGAAGCTAAAATATTGTGTAGACATCTCATTTGGATAGCAATTTTTTCTTAACAGTGAAAAGGCCCGGGGCCATGTGTTCATGGCTTACAGATCTGTTTATTAATCCCACTTGTACCGTTCACGATTTCGAGTCCACCTGTTGACCATCAGGTATGCCAGTGCTTGACATGATGTGACTCCGGCCATTGCAGGGATGATTTAAAAGGTTTCCTCCCTGTTTTCTACTGTATTTTAGTAAGGGACAGTGTGAAGTGAACAATCTGTCTTCATATGAGTGAAATACCATTAAGTACGACGTTAAACCCCAATCAAGCAAACAAACAAACCACAGAGAATTACTACCACTTGCACAGTGAGAAGTGTGACTGTTAGGTGCCCTAATTGGACTGAATAGTCTTTTAAGACAAATGTTAGCATGAGTAATCTCTCTGTTGTCCTCCGACAATATACATGTATTGAAAGTATTGTTGATGGATTAGAACTTTAATTGGTTAAAAATATGTATTTTGTTCACAATTCGGATTTTACCACAGAACTAGGTATCATATAGATGCTATAAGAAAGATTTATTATCGTGTTACAGTCAAACTATTTATAGTTATTTCAGTGATATAAATGTTTATACATGCATATTCTGAAGAGCTGTTTGCGAATAGAAAAAATATATTAATAACCTCAGTGAATTAATAATCAAAAGAAAGAAAACAGACCATTTTATGTATTTATATATATTTTACATTACATCTGTGATATGTTCAATTTATTCCGTCCTTTTTCCTATATACAAATTGTGTTTGATTCTTTGAGAAGAACAATAATATACGATGGCCAATGGGCTTTAACTGAATTGTATTTATGTGTATTGGATGAACATGTTCCATTCTTTATTTATACACGGATGCTTCTGTGAATTGATTTGTTGTTTTTATTTGATAGATTGGGGTTAATGTCATACTTAAGGTTATTTCACTCATATGGTTGTTTGCCAGCCCAATGGGTAGGAAAAACCACCCTCGACGCCGCTGGTGACAAACAAAGACATGACTAGCCACTGAGTTTGAGCGCTATACTATTCGTTTTTTGCGCTACAGTGGAATTTGAAGTAGGGCTATTTCGTGAATTTAGTAGACTTACCGGCCTATTCCAGGTTTAATATCCCAATCCAATAACTTCTAAATCCTTTTATTAGGTAAACATGCCTGAAAAGTGGAAGTTCCAGGACCTTTAACTAAAATTTAAAGTCTACATTACAGGTGGAAGAGAGAAAAATGGTGGGTAAGCAACAGATACCTCAACCGTATTTCTGTATTTTTTACAAGGCTAATGGGCGATTTAAAGTCTCGTATGGCATATAAAATGTGTCCGGTAGTTCAGTATATCAAATATTATTGGACAGAGCTATTTGAACCCATAATAGCAAATAAGTTTTTAAAAAAAATTGAAATCACAGTTTTGTGCACTCTAACTCTGTATCGCTAAATAAGACTATTAGAGATACAGAACTCTGCATCTAAGACCTGACAGGACGTCATACAGACATCCCAAACAGATGTTGCTCTGAGAGCACCCGGGCAACTTGTGTTTGTTGTACAAATGTTTGAAAAAAATGGACTCAAGTTAGTTATAGATACCTTCATAGACTTCAAAATTACAAAATGTTTAGCTTGTTTATTATTGGTATACATCCCAGGTACCACCAAGACGGAAATGAATGTAAACTTTCAAAGGGAAGAACATATTGATATAATTGTATTTGTCATGATCTCGACTAATGTCTAGTGGATATCATTTTCCCGAGGCAAGGCGCAAAAAAAGGAACGTCGCATTAAGCCCCTCTTCCTTGCCTGCATAGACGATAAAACCTAAGTTAACAGCTACTTTCAGATGACGTCTCTTTATCCCACCCAATAAGATTGGAGCTTCCATTTGAACGAAAGAAGCGGTATAAACAGACAACCAGGCTATATATGTTATATACACGCACGATATTAGTCCCATTAACGAGTCCTGACATTAATACAGACGTGTCAATTGACAGCGGCGCCGCGCTTTTTTGTTGTATAGACTTTGAAGTAGTATAGAAAGGGCAACATCATTATTACATAATGAGGAAGATTTGTGCGTTATCAAGTACTAATTGTTTATTACATAAATAGTAGTACCGTGTCATTGTGGCACCGGCATGCTTTTAGCTGAAGATATTGGGTTGAATCCGTCGGGGTGTTCTCGTTGAGGTCTGTGCTCGACTGACGCCGGGCCGTGTCGACCGACCTTTATACCCCATGTACGGTTTGCTGGTTGACAATTTAGACCAGGTCACGGGGTTCGCTCTCCTGGGGAACCTTCCCGTCGTTTGGCTTGGGTATTGGGCGGCTTCCGTCGCACGCCGTTTCATGGTCCGTTTGACAGGGACACCCTAGACCACATCCTGTATGGCGTTCAGACGACTGTTCAACGCCTGTCGACCGATCGTTTTGACTCCTTGCAAGGTGGAAACCTCCTCTGAAGACGTTTAACCCACCGTCACCGGCTTGTCGCGTGTAGTAGTTGAGGTAGACTTGTTGTCGAACTGTCATCGTGTTAGGTGAAATGAGCCGCCCGCTTCCGTCGAATGTGTAGTGCCACGATCATCTTTCCACGGGAGAATGGAACCAAGCGCCCATAGCCGTCTCTTATATCGATTTCTACCGTGGTGAACTCTTTCTTCTGCACGGGGAGGTATTGAATATGTTGAAATTCCCGA
>JAQQZZ010069281.1:2166-22277 GCA_030265115.1 Mopalia vespertina | reverse complement strand
TTCCCAACGAGATTGTAGCATTTATGTTACCACGAATTACCAGTGTAGTTCCCAAAGAGATTGAAGCACTAAGGTTACTACGAATCACCAGTGTAGTTCCCAAAGAGATTGAAGCATTTATGTTACTACGAATCACCAGCGTAGTTCCCAAAGAGTTTGAAGCATTTAGGTTACTACGAATCACCAGTGTAGTTCCCAGAGGTTGACGCATTAAGGTAACCACGGATCACCAGTGTAGTTACAAAAGAGGTTTAAGCATTTAGGTTATCACAAATCACAGTAGATCCCAGAGATTGAAGAATCTAGTTTACCACGAATCATCAGTGTAGTTCCGAAGAGATTGAAGCATTTAGGTTAGCACGAATCATCAAAATAGTTCCCAATGAGATTATAACGTTTATATAATCAACAGTTGTTGATATATAGTACCCAAACTAATTGAAACACCGGGGAAACAGTCATTTATATATTTCTGAAAGGGAAAGCGTTTTAATAAGATTAACTAGTATACTTCCCAAAGGGTTGAAACATTTAAATAGATAATCAACATTGACTGGTAAACTCCCCAAAGGGTTGAAGCGTTTAAATTGGTAACCAAGAGTAACTGTATACTTCCCAAGGGGTTGAAACATTTTAGTTGGTAACCAACATTAACTGGTATACTCCCCAAAGTGTGGAAACGTTTTAACAGATAATCAAGATTAACTGATATACTCAAGGAGAGATTGAAACATTTTAACAGGTAACCAAGACTAACTGATATACTCCAGGAGAGATGGAAGCATTTTAACAGGTAACTAAGATTAACAGGTATACTTCCAAAAGGGTTGAAACGTTTTAGTGTGTAACCACGATTAACAGGTATATCCCAAAAGAGTTTAAGCATTTTAATAGGCAAACAAGATGAACAATGATGAACAATGATGAACAAGTATACTTCCAGAAGGGTTTAAACGTTTTAATATGTAACCACGATTAACAGGTATATCCCAAAAGAGTTGAAATATTTTAATAGGTAACCAAGATTAACAAAGTGTACTCCCCAAATGGTTGAAAGTTTAAATAGGTAACCTAGATTAACAGATACATTTCCCCCAATGAACTGAAACACAAAGACAATCAGGAGTTCACAAAGAGACAGAAAAACTCAAACACAATTTAACCAAATAGAAAACAGAAAGATGAGTAAAAATCGTGTTTGGAGTGAATACCTGTATTTAAACTTTATTACCAACAATTCATTCACAATGCATTAGAAGTATATGGAATACAATCTTGTCCAACACCAATACTGCAATGAATACCACTACTGGCATCGAATCTTAATCAACCATCAACGGCAACAAAATAGCCATGATTTCCAGTTACACAAAAGAAATTCAGATTTTTTTGGACATATTTCATTCTTCCGCTAAAAATATGATAGCATAATTTGCAAATAACACGCGTGCGATAGATATACAATGTTTACATATCCCCATTAACGGTATAACCTCAAGAGAACTGATGACTTCCGCATGTAAGCCGGCACACACATCTAAATGAAAACTACTAGGCACATGCTTTCGCAAAATATATTTAATAGCCACAAATGAACTGGAAACTCTCATGGGTAATCAATATTTTGGAAGGCAATATCCAGCAATAGATCATTACAGTCAAATGTTCTGGTTTCGTGCTGGCTTTGGCTTATTACTGGGATTTTATGCTAAAACGTTATATTCAATACCTAAAATTTATTTGAATCTAGCATGTTGTCCATTTCCATTTCTCTATAATAAAGATCTATTTATATTTTGAGATTATACTTTATTAATTGTGCAAAATAAATTCATTTCGATTACATGGTCAAGGGCAAAGCAATATTTTGTTATAAAAAGTTTGTGATCTTGACTTACAGTTTGTAAGATGAGATAATAAAACGTATCTGTATACATATACCCGGAACCGAAATGAACGTTGACGTCAATGATGCTGTCTTTTGTAGGAACAATGCCCGAATTTTCAGCCACACTTGCGGCCCAATGTCATCATTTAAATCAAACACGTTTGCATATGCAAGGGCACTTGCATTGTTTAGGATGTCTATATTCACTAAAGAAAGCCGATGTCAATATTTGAATTAATCCAACATAATAACTATATCGCCAGGATTGCTGGTATTTCGTTGTAAATACCGATTGTTGTAAATACCTATTGTTGTAAATACCGATCGTTGTAAATACCGATCTGCGGTGCAAATTTGCATTAAAGCCCGGTTTTATTTGTTCCTAATGCTGATCGCCACATTAAGATAAAGTGATGTGCAGCCCGAACATACCAGATTATAAAGCATGAACGGAAGAGCTAACCCCAATAACTTGTATGTATGATTATATTTGGTTAGCTGAGTCAATGAGATGATATATCGCAACATTAACGCCCAGTTGTTGGTCAGCCCTATTCTCCACGTCCTTTCTATTAAGTCTATCAAATGCCCAATGTCCCAGTTACTCCCCGCTGGTGGACCTCTCCATTTTCACCACAAGCTGTAAATTCTCATTCCAGTAGGTAGTTTGTTGGCTTCACCAGTGCTGTCTTGTCAAATATATTATTCACGACGACTCGGTCCCTTATTATCCTATATATTACAGATCTCCGTGTTCTCTGCTTACTTGCTACTGGGATGGTCTTCTAGTTGGATGAGGGATAAACCTCGAAGGCTTTTTTCTATCGAATTCTAGGCAAGCTGAAATGTTTGGGATCAGATATAATTTCCGAGATACATCCGAGTGCCAGCAGTTTGGTTATAATGGCAGTAAAAACTGCGCATTTGCAATCGGACTAATTTAGAGGAAATTGAATATCGGGTACTCGTGAAGTATCAGATATTTCTCCAAATCCAACCTCCAAATCTAGACTTACATAACACTGCCACTATAATAAAATTGCCAGAATTGCAATCCAGTTTACACGTAATTTCCCAAGATGAGCTGAAAAAGCAGATCCTGTAACGGCTATGTCTCCACACTTAAATTCAACATCCTGGTACTATTCATCACCAGTGGAAGTGGATCTGTTTTCTACACAGCCAAAAATCATTCCTGATAAACGCTTGTCTGTGTTAGGTATGTTTAAAAACGGCAACGTATAGCCCATTAGTTGGGTAAGTTCGCTTTAGGCTTAGGTGCACAATACAGAAAAATGATATATGATTATTAGTTTATTAGATTGTTAGTAATTTCATCCTAAAGTTCATATCAAAGAGTTTCAGCTGAATAAGAGGTGTTAAGGAAACGACGCCATCTTGTGAATTGCGAGATTACCGAGAAACGAAGGAAACAAGTTTAAACACAGTATTTTCATTATTTTGGGATAACACTTTCTTATTTTGAACAGATTCTAGTTCAGAAAATTTTGCAGGTTGAAACCAGTCCGGGAATCGAACCCACGACCCTCAGAGTTAGGCACCAAATCGCCAGCAGTAAATGCCGGCCACCTAGACCACTCAGCCACCCGGCCTTCTACAAAAATCAATGGAGCACGTTAACTATTAGAAAAATAATAGACATTTATTTGCATAGAAAAGACAAGCAGTCATTTTAAAACGTACAAGAACGTCAAGCTGTTGTTTGTGTGTCGGTACAGCGTTTCAAGTTTTGCGTCCAATTTAGGCCTAGATGGTTGCACTTTGTGTTTATAATATAAAAATCTTAATTATAAGTCGCTATTGTGCTGAAATGTTGAATAATGTTCATTGTAATGAAAACCTTGTCAATGAGGGTTTGTCAAGTAATTGGCAGGCTGTATCTGGTATCGGCTGTAAGAAGCCCTTCCTGTTCCTGCTGTGTCAAATAAAACTTAATCCAACCGCACGACGTTACAACTTATTGGGTGCTATATAACTTGAAGAGAACCATGTTAAATGTCATAGCCGTTATGCTCGCAAATAACAAATAAAATATTGTGTAATCATTTTCAGTAACATAAATGTCATGACCGGTGAACGTCGTCAAAATGTCAATCAATGTGTGCAAAAATTCTTGCCTTTTCTGGGTGATAAATTATCTGTTATCTCCTTGTGTTTATGATAGTGTGCTGGAATCCGAATGCATGTAAAACGCTGGGTTGACTATAGTTACACTTACACCCTACCGCAATTATCGTAAGACTGTTTATACTGCCATAGTAATTTAATCTAGAAATGTAGCATTTGTATTTCCCAACTGTCAAGCTTGTGTGAGCAACAAAAAAAAAGAATTGTAACTTGACAGAAATTTACTTGGAAATTGTCATTTTAATGAGAATAGACCAGGGATTGAATCAGATAATTGGCGGTAAGTGGATAATAAAACAACCGAAAACTTTTATCATAAATCGTGTTTTCTGACACAAATCATTTTCTATAGAGATAAAGGATTCGACCCCCACAAACCAGTCTGACTAGTCATAAAGAATGAAGTATTCACGCGGAACTGTGTATATTACCAGCCACGTAAAATAACAGCTGTAAACTTTGGAAACTGGGTTAGCTTGACGTGTCATGTGATACAACTATTGGATTGGGCTGATTACTCGATCGCTGCGGAGCCACTTAATATAACATTTGGACGTTAGCATGCATAAAAATCTATGCCCAATTTATTGAGTTAGATAATGGCGTAAGTGAGATCTATCAAAGTTGATGAAATCGGCCTTCAATGTAAATGGCTGTGCAATAGTTACTGCATCCGAAGGTTGATACACCCAACTACTCGTACAAACTTCAACGCAGTCGTTTTTATGTCACAGTTTATGTGTTGCGCATGACAAAAGTTTCGTGGATTTATTAATCCATAAAAAGATAAAGCTCGCGACAGGACAGAACACCAAAATACTGCGAATTGTGTAAACGCTTCTATTCGAAATGTCTTTGCATCTTTTTATATACCTAAACTTAATTTGTGCAATGGACTCAGAAATAAAAATAGAAATATTTGAATATTTCATAGTTGGCGTGGCAATTACATACTTAAAAAACATATTCTGACAAATGTGAATATAACAAAATAATCAGTGAATCGATAAATGAGTTATTAGATATCATAACAGCATTTTACAGAGAATTTGGAACGAGATATAGTTGATAAATAATCCTCTTTGATTTGTGTTAATGTTCAGGATTTCAGCCTAGTACATTACGCTAATTCATAGATACTGCTTAAAACGCACGTCAGCAATTCTATGTTTAGGTCAAATGGACTTTCATTGAGATAAGGTATCAGACTTGCGAAAATATTTGGTGTTGCAACACTTATTGTATTTAATATGAGCCCGACATTTTTGTTACCAAATCTCTTACAAAAACATATACAGCTGTAGGATTTTTTTAGTATCCCGTGTCAGAAATAAATGTACAGGGGCAGGTGGTTCCAAACTCTCTCAACTTAACGGACATTGTGGTGCAAATACGTCTTGATGGCGTGACATCCAGTTCTTTGCGACGCAACGCAAACTAACAAACGGTGAGACTAAAGGCGCATTCTCACGGTACGATTTGTAATTACGACTACTGGGGATTCCCCATATTTGCGGCTTTTGGATTGGTCGAGAAAAAAGTCGTCCAATCAACTCTGTAAATAAGGGGAATCCGCTAAAATCGTTACTACAAATTGCACTGCGAGAATGCCTTAACGGGGATTGAACATCTGTTCAAATGTACGTTTGTTCATTTTTTCCATATTATTGAAGTGTAAAGACCTTGTTAGATGTTTTATTTACTGTCCACAGTAATTTATCCATTGTGACCTTATAATTACAGCTAATTTTCACACATTGACAGAGGTTTCGGAAACAAAAACCGCATGAATTGATAGCAATCCTTCTTTAATTGTGTTTATTGCTGCGAAGAATAACAAGAATTTAGTGACGATAATTTACAGAAAACTTATATTAGGAATTGTGTTTTCTGGCACAAATGGATTTCCATATCTTCGAGATAAAGGGTTTCGGACAGACCTTTTATAATATAGTACCCACCAAAAACTGTATATTCTGCTATAATAGCTATATCTTTCGAAATACAATTACATTTTCTGTAAGATTCTCTGAGTTTAATGAAATTTTATCGAAGTTTTTCAAATGTCAACTCCATAAACTGATTATTTTTCCACTCAGTTTTATTTATTTTTAGACGTGATTGTCGGCCAGATTTCTGGACATGAAACTGGAATATTTACAGAAACGAGTCCTGTAGGCGGCCTGATAAACTGAAATAAATTGTTAGTGTTATTTCATTAGATCGTTCTCAATAATATGTGTTTGTTAAAGTTTTCCAATTTATTGTAAATTTATCTAAAAGATATCTAAAAATGACAATGAAAATTGACAGAAGTGTTTCCTCTGATGACTGCATGATCTGATCTGATTTTCCATCTGGTTTTCTCTGTGTGTTTATTTCCAGAATGTGTTGTCAGTTTACTGAATCATTCCTAACATGAAGATTATCGGATTCAACTTTCACATAACTTTGTTGATTCTATGCGTTCGACTAAACATGTTTTAATTCATGAATAATTTGTGTTTCGTTATTTTGGGATAACACTTTCTTAGTTCAGAAAATTGTGCAGGTTGAAACCCGTCCTGAAATCTGCTGGCGATTCGCTGGCGATAGCTGCTGGCGATTCAGTGCCTAAATCTGAAGGTCGTGGGTTCGATTCCTGGACGGGTCTCAGCTTGCAAAATTTTCTGAACTAGATTCTGTTCAAACTAAGAAAGAGTGATCCCAAAAATACGAAAATAATGAATTAATTCAGTTTACAACATAGTTTAATGACGACTTTTCATGAGGTCACCGTAATGTGCGTTAGACTTGCTAGATTACAAGGTGGTCTTGACCATTTCCTTTGCCTCTCTTGGTCTGTAAGCATTTACTTCTTGGCTTGCTGGTTAACACGGTTTCTACAGAATCAATTCGCGGAATTTCATGAACATTTACGGAAAAGTTCGTGCGAATACAGCATGGACTCATTAAATATTGGCTCTATTTTGAACGTCTGTTGTTTTTTATCCAGATTAGCTCGAACAAGTATTTGTATGACGTTTCTCTAGATGATATTTGAGAATCGATCACTTCATGTTTATTCCTTTTTTAACATTCATCTCGATTAACAATTAGATGTAATGTGTAATGTATTCCCATTAAAAACTCACCTAAATCAGCACTAGTTTAACTTCAGAACGAAGAAAATTTGTTGTACATAAGATCGAAGTTTTATTTTGTTCCGACCAATCAAATCGGATATTTTGTAGCCATTCAGGGCATTTGTATTTTTTTATCTAAATGTGGGCATTTCTTGAAAGCGCACAAAATGCTTTTTCAGGGACTGAAGCTTTGCTCCATTAACTAAATATCCAGCGCACTGCAGTATGTATATTCCAATACGAACTACATTTTATGTTAGATATTTAGGAGTGAAGTTTGCGATGTATTATCGATGTATCGATGTATCAACTAAAACATGTAAGCTTTGATGGCGATGCATATCAAAAGCGTCCAAAGACACCCAAGAAAAACAAGACATTCTGTTATTGTAAGAGGTGGTGTTCTCCAGACTCATTGTTAACGATTACACAAAGACTTTACATTTGGTAATTACCTATTCTAAAATTATAAAGCGACCAAGTTTGATAGTGATGTCCATGCAGAACGGACACATGTATATGACCACTGTAATACTAATAGTCCACTTAGCTGGCGAGGAGTAAAAACTACAGTCTATTGAGTTCGTTATTGGAGTTGAATGAGATGTATCCGAACCTTTCTAATGGTTAATGGGACCAAGATTATAGACTATAGAACGGTCGGTTTTATGCTGGGGTGAAACTTTTGAAAGTTTTTGGATCACTAATTCTATACAAAAACGACAGCTTGGGATTTATGTTTTGTATACTTAACAGCATAAGCAGTAACACAAATCGTCTCTGGGTTATATTCCAAGAATCATTCGGGATACTATGGCATTGAGGACTGCTATGCCTCATTGTGTGTGTCATTGTTTGTGTCTACATGAAAATAGATATACACATAATACTTCGTATTTGTGTTGTGTGCGAGTTGAGTGGCCATTTCCTCCATTATTGTAAATCTTTAAATGTATTACTTTTATGTCAACCGTACCACTTCGTGGACATGGTCAATGTATAGAGAATAATGCATATATATATCACCCCACACAGTCTGTGTGCAAGGCTTATTGACCTGTAATTTACCTATTCCATTGTGTATACAAAGTGTACTGTTAAAACGTATTTGAGAATATATGATATCAAGACACCCAAGACAGTAACTGCCAATCGTGTGCATTATTAAAGACTAGAGCGTAAATAATGAAAATGCGTTGTGTCTGGTCGCCTCCTGTCAACAATACACATTAGTTAACAACGATAAATTGTTGAGGATATTTCGTAAGGCTGACACATTAAGTGACACTCACGTGGAGATACACCAGTTGGGTCTCTTGTTTAACAGTAAATATGGAAGCTTAAGCTGATTAATGATGGAAACGTTCGTCCTCCAAAACAAACATCTGTCATGTCAAAAGATTTTTCTCAAATTGTTTTCCTTTACACTTACCACTGATAAACGGCGTATCTAATAAATGTTTAATGAAATATTAGTATTCAATAACATTGGGCATGTTGACCATTGCTCTGTATATTTGATATGATGGCCGTGATGTTTCAATAAGGATGCCTTTGATGTGTTGTTCTATGGAGGAAAGTACTCGCCAAAGTCAACAGCTTCTCGGAATTCTCCTCTCTGGTAAAGTTACTTGTATTGGCTGTTCACTATTAACCATCAGTTTATACAGCACATTGATTTTGGCCGGTCGCTGTCATCCAGTGACACTCACACGAACCACCATTTATGTTCGCGGAAGCATTGACATGTTTTCTTTACAGAAAGCCAATTTCTTTTAATTCCTACTGTGAACTGAACAAACGCAATCAGGACAATTAAAGCGGATCTGAAAAGGGGTTGGAATTACCGAGATATATGTTACAAAGGTTTTTGATGTTCCAAATGGTTATGGCCATCTTTACACATCTGAAAATAACATTTAAGATTACAATCGGAATAACTGTAATACGACATGCGATCGTAAAATCCTTCAAGATTATACTTCTTTTTGTTCATTGACCATTTTGGTGCATTAAAGGGGCATTTAGCTTGAAATGGACAGCTCATTATTCATGCCGACGTAGCTTTCAGGTCAAATTGTCACGGATAATAAAACATAAAGTGGCCCTGACAAGACTGCTAAGTCCACTTCGTCCACTGTTGTAGTGTTTCATTAAATCGGAACCGAACAATCCGCTTCAGCGTCTCTTGGGAGGTTTCACAACTCTTCTGTCAATACTGCCTAAGTGAGCAAACCGTTCTAATACAATCTGACTTTGACTAGTCTTTTGCTGTACATATCTAACTCATACAGTTGATGGTCGTCACGACTGCCTTTGTTCGCCTTTTTCGGATTATATAGAATTTATCAAGCACAGTTCTTGTGCTTGACCTGTTATCCACATTTTATATAATAGAGCTTTATTAAATTAAATGTATGTCTTATCTGTTTTTACACTTTCCGGTGCCGATTGCTAATAAAGTGTAACTTACAAATTGAAGTTAAATTCTTTCATGTCAAATCAATCTTAAACTTGACATATTTTGGTCCATAAGAGATTATTTTATAGGCAATAGTTTGCTATTTTAAAGTGATATGTTAATACACCTGGCTATTAAATGACTGCACGTAATGACGGGGACTGTATAGCACACTGTCACCATTATCTCCAGCAGTTATGGACCAGTCTTGGTCTGCTTTTTATTTCCAATCAATAGCATCGTCAGAAATCTCTGGAAGTGTTTATGTCACAAAACCTAATAATAATCCCGTACCTGCGCCTGTCCTCATCATCAGTTTAGATTGGGTGGCACTGGAACGCGGCGGATATTGTGCCATAACATAAAACAAATATATTATACCTATGTAGTAACAGATAATCCTTTAATATCAAAAAGACAAAACACATGTTTATAACACCAACAGTCAAATCAACTTATCACCAAACCTTTGTCTTAATGATGATAATACACATTAATCTCCCTCTCAACTGATGCGCATGAATATACTACAAGATCTTTCGAAAGTAACTTTTATATGGAAAGCAATTTATTACTACACACTTGAAAAGTCAAAGGGCCTATAAAACTGGAACGAGTTACCCTAAAAACTCAAGACCTAGAATTACTACTATTGTCGAGGTGTTGGAAAGGGGTGAAGCATATTAAGTCATTGCTAGGAAGTACATCGGTGCTTGGTAGTACATTTTTATTTATTTACTCTTGTATTAGTCTATTTCCTTCATGAATACTTTTATACAGAATTTCAATTCTTTAATATTAACAGCGCATTGGTGTTATGTCTCCACCAAATAAAGTTTACTGTTATCTACCACACAAATGGGATAGTACAACCCTTGTGTTTTGTCTTTTCTCGCCAACAAACTTAAGGTATAATGCCTGTTCCTTAGATTAATATATCCAGACAAATTTATTCCTTCTTTCTCTATTTATTTGTCAAATTGTTCTTTCAATGCCAACATTTTCAACATTATTGTTATGTCACCACATTTTTTCTGGTTAAATAAATGAACTGAACTTATATTGTTATCCAGCGATATTATGTCTGATACGATTGATTTCAATTGTGAGAATCGAAATACCAGAGTGATATCCATTGTAGAAAACAGTCTGGATTATTTTTTATCATCGTTGCCTTTTTGTATAATGATTTCAGTTTAGATGTCTTCTACATCTTCATGGAGTCATTTGTGTTTATTGACTACTGACAATAACACAAATTATTATCCGTCAAGCAAATTCATGATGTTTTGATTGGTCAATTTGCAGAGCAGTAAAAACGTGTACACCCCGTGAGATTTTTCATGTCACGAAATTTCAAGGGTAATAAAAAAACAAACATGGCCGCCTTCACGTCAAATTTTATTAATAAATTTATAAAACCAACTGTATAAATCATAGTTGAAAACATATCTGCTTTACAATGTTCTTAATCTTAATGGCAATAAAATAACGCAAACATCGTTCTGGTGGCCCTTTTTACCAGCACAATTTACTCTCGATATGGCTGAATTCAACGTTGTCATGAGCAGGTGGCTGCTTGATTGATTGATTAATTGATTTATCGATTGATTTCTCGATTGATTGATTGATTGATTGATTGATTGATTGATTGATTGATTGGTTGATTGGTTGGTTGGCGCCGTTCTTACCGGTATTCATTCATATAAGTTATAACGGACAGTGGACACCAACAGTAGTTACACTAACATAACGGAAGAAGTTGCAGTGTTCCATGGTTAGGTGTTCCATGTGCAGTGTTCCATGGTTAGGAAAATCATGTTTACACCATGGAATGTTTGCATTCCTAAAAAAACATCCATCATCGATATACCTGTATTGGAATAATGTCTGTTTTGTGTGTATTATAGATCTTGCAGATGGTGTGGATATCAACGCTAATGACTGGTGGATACCCGCAAGGGATCTACAGGAACAAAGGAACAATTCACATTTGTCAGATAATGCAATTAGGATTAAATATAGCCACGGGTCGTGAACAGCCGTGTGGTCATCTATGTCGCTTGCTGCTTCATTAATTCCTTTATGTCGATTCCTATTACAGGCGCCATATTCCATAAAGACGCAGTAGAAGTGGAGGTTGGATTCAATTATGCAATTGTCAGCCATAAGAATCGGGAGACATTCGAATTGAAGCCAACCATAGACCGTATAGATCTTTCCAACAGCTATGAACTGACAAAAGCAAGTAAGTTCAAGTTTATAGATAATAGACAAACTTAAACTGATAGACTAAATAGCTACATAACCCAGCCCCCGTGATAACCAGCCGTTTGGACAAACGTTCCTCTGCCAGTATATCCTCTTGTTTACAATGTCATTGTATTTATACGATACTTTGAATACTTAATACGGTAGTATTATTGTCTGAGATACAGGCGGGACAATAGGTCTGTTAAGTAAATACCCCTGCTGGTGCCCAATTGGACAGAGGCCTGAATGTGATGTGTGACTGTAGTTCCACCCCTCGAGGGACAGCTGGGGCTTTCACGGCACATTCAACCTGCTCTCCCTGCTTCCAGTCATTTACTGACTCAGGCGTAATTGCCTAGTTTGTTACACTGTTCAACTGGAAGTTGGTAATGTCTTGGGAATTTACTTTCCCGAGGTTTAATGGAGGTCTACAATCAAGACGATATTTGTCGACCTGTTTTATACTGTGGATCAGACAGAGTTATCCCAATTTGCTTCTCGTCCGTCTCCAGATGTCAGGCTATAGCGGGTAATCCTGTTAAGCAAGCTGTCTGTGGAGATGGATTTGGGATATGTGTTCTGATGAGACACACGAGGTAATATATTGTCTGAGACCACTAAACCTCTACCAAGCTTCTATCTCTGTATAATTTAATAAGGCTGTGAGAAAACACAGTCTGGGCTATCTAGTCTCAAACAAGTTAAAGTGATGTATGGGTCAGTTGAATATCGATACAGTTCTACCTTTAGTTGCAAAAGACATCTATTTGCCAATCTGAAACAAATATACTTAATTTGAACCGCATGAAAAGAACAGAAGAGTTATTATGTATGAAGCGTAAGATCACACAGCGAGTAGGTTTTATGTTGTGCCGCCTTGATATAAAGAAACATGTAGGAATTTGGTATTATCTGCAATAGATACACTCACAAAAAGGTTTACTTAGTAATTATCCTGTGGCGAATCGTCCAGAAAGTTCACACAGTTTCAATGAGTTGTGCTTTGGAATTCACTGCCTGATTAAGTATTTTCTGAACTAACCGGCTTTTGAAGGAATCGATATATTGAGTAGATTACCCCAATCCTAAGAAGTGTTTAGCTACATTTGCCGCAGGATGGGTGTTACTTCTACTTGTTCTCTTCAGGAGATTGTCATGCTCTTTATTCTCTGATCACACAGTCACGTCCGATTGTCCACATGGCTGGCTAAATGACTGCTTCACTTTCCCTTAACAATGTTATAATCTTAATGAGATGTCCGCTGGCGTTTATCGTGTCGTTTGTAACCACTGTATAATGTGACTTGCAAATTCCTACAGACGACTCATTTGCAACTAGAAACCCATTTAGTGAAAACTTTCTTGTCATGCCGTCTGCAATGAACACCTTCCGGTGTGTACAATTTACCCTGCTTTAACCGGGGTTTTCCTTCTGGTTTTTTTTTTTCTTCTTTTTTTTTTATAAATAATAATAGAGTCATACAATTGATTTTGGTCAATAATACATCAATGCTGTGATTAAGCCTGCTTAACCTGTGTGCCCCAGCACTTACACATACAACCATTACAAAGAATCAGAATTTCTAATGATATATGCCGAAACTGATATTTGTAACTGTTCTAAATTTTCCTACCTCTAGCAACAAGTTATCAAGATTGAAGCAGTGACGTAACACACGTTTTGTGTATTTCTTGGGGCATTGTGTTGTTATATATAGCATAGTGGTTTACTTCATCTAAGGCTTTTCCTGCCATTAAGGTGCACCATTGGCTTTAGTATCATGTATTCTAGGTAAAACATCACGTGACGTTAAAGATAACACGATGGCTGACTGCCTGTACATTACAAGTAACGCGAGCCTGTGCGAGAAACTAACTCGTGTATGATTTATCAATAGTACCAAAAGTGGTATGTCAAAACTTGAATATACTCTGATTTAAAACATACGAACAGCACGTTTATCTACCTAATGACAATGTTTAAGTGGAAACAATGACATAGTTTAGGTTACCACGTGTAAGTAACTCTGTGCGTTCACGCTACTCCTCTTTTCAACGAAACATACTGTTTCAGAAGTTCTCAGTGGATAAGGCGCAACACTCGTTTGTGTAGGCCGAACGGTCTTTTCTGATGTTAGACATCGTACGGTCAAGCTGACTGGGGTTCGTGGAAGGTCGCCGTCTCAGCTGACCAGTAGACTACCAGCTTACATTTGGCTATTCTAAACACTGAATTAGGCTGAGACAAGATATGCCTGCATAAATAATGTTTGTTATTGCACGTTGTGATGTAGCCTATCGTCAAAATAAAATATAGTAAGAACAAGCTATCTGTAAACTCCAGTTCGTCTGCAGAATTATTCGGCATTTACAAACCTGGTTTGGGAAGCGGCTCTGTGATTGGTCAATGTTGCAAACCAATCGACATCGTTCGGTATGCTTTAGATCATAATATAAGCGACAAACAAAAGACAGGGGGCTCTTTCGATCTAATTTTAATAAGATTGTTAATGTCGATGGCATCACTTCTGTCAAGCAGGTCCCGTTTCAATTTATGCCTATTCAGACGGGTTATCTCCACAGTAAAATAATATCTAAAAATAATTAATTCTAGCACGAACATCGTAAGATTTCCCCCATCTTTATCTACGTAATATTCTGTTCACAACATTATAACGATTTATCTCATTTTATTGTGTAATCCTTACTTACTATCGGTTCATCATCCACAACAGAAGTTTCAGTGAGGCGAATTTGTCGCTTCACATTGCTCATCTGTATTTTAAACCAATACGTGTCAAAACATTCAACTTGAACTATAGGGCTACAGACTCGTCTTGATAATATATCATAAAGTACAGGGCTACTGACTCGTCTTGAGGATTTAACGTGAGGTATAAGTCTACATACTCGTCTTGATAATATAACTTAAAGTACAGGGCTACAGAATCGTCTTGAGAATATATCTTGAAGTATAGGGCTACAGACTCGTCTTGAGAATATATCTTGAAGTATGGGGCTACAGACTCCTCTTGAGAATATATCTTGAAGTATAGGGCTACAGACTCGTCTTGAGAATATATCTTGAAGTATAGGGCTACAGACTCGTCTTGAGAATATATCTTGAAGTACAGGGCTACAGACTCGTCTTGAGAATTTTACTTGAAGCATAGGGCTACAGACTCGTCTTGATAATATATCTTGAAGCATAGGGCTACAGACTCGTCTTGAGAATATATCTTGAAGCATAGGGCTACAGACTCGTCTTGAGAATATATCAAGTCTGTTGTTTTGGTGCTCAACGCTAAGAAATGCTCAATGGGTTGAAGATAATCCAAGTTTATTGGGATACAATATGTTGTTACTAATCTATTCAACTTGCCAATTCGGTGTATATTCACCATGTAGTATTTTTAGTCTAAATAGGGCTGTTATAAGTGTCTCATTCAGTGCGTGTCACTAATCTGCTCAACTTGCCAATTCAGTGTATATTCACCAGATAGTATTTTCAGTCTAAATAGGTCTGTTATAAATGTCTCATTCGGTGCGTGTTACTAATCTATTCAACTTGCCAATTCGGTGTATATTCACCGAACTACCCTTCAAAACTACCCTTCAAAGTTCACTGCTGTGAAGTGCTAATTGTTATAAAATACTCGTTCTGTTGAAGTAGTGTTGTGCAAGACAGCAGTTCCTTCTGGTCTGTATGTGTCTTAACTAATAATGCGACTGCGAAGAGAATATCAAGTTGTAACGTTTAGTTCAGAGACGTTTGTATGCCAAATAAACTGTATGTGGTAGCATCAGAAAAATATATACAATAAAGTCTAAAGTGCAAAACGTAAATAATAATATGAATAATTATTAATCTAGGAAATACCATGTTTTTTATATGTCATGTGACAGCATAATTTTATTTGATGACTGTTGATATGGATTTACATATGAATTACACTTCTTTACGCATTTAAAATCCTGATTGATTGATTGATTGATTGATTGATTGATTGATTGATTGATTGATTGCTTGATTGATTGATTGCTTGATTGACTGATCGATTGATTGATTGATTGACTGATCGATTGATTGATTGATTGACTGATCGATTGATTGATTCATTCATTTATCCATGGGTAACGATCGGTTGATGGATTGAATGGCCGTTATTGCGTGTATTCCACGTGTATGACAAGGATGTACTCCAACATCCCCATCATTTTAGCTTCAGCAACACAACCATGAATTGAATAATTTTTGTGTCTTTTAGAAAGTGAAGATTAACAGTATATCCCAAAATAACGACAATACTGACAACCATGAAATGTTTTGTTCTGTTAGAAAATAATGTTCCTCCATTGCCATATCAAGACACTATGACGAAACTAATTTCAAACTGAAGTTAATACACTCAAACAACATTGGACCAGGTACTTTAAATCATGCTAACCCATTTAACTATCGACTCCTAAAGTCCTCCAGCGAATCTTCCTTGTTTAATATCCAACTGACTTCAAATAGCTCAATAACATTTCTATTTGTCCTACATTTCAGTCATAAATGAAACAGTTTTTGCTTCCCCCCTCCTCCCCCTTTTCCTGATAATGGTCTAGCAAGGAAGAAACTTGGCGGCTTCACAGCATAAAAACCATTGGACGGTCTTATAGGGGATTTGGTTGATATGGTATCCCCAGTGAGGAACAACAGTATTGATTGCAAAGACCGTGTTGGCAATTACGAGTTGGAGACCTCGGACTTAATTCAGACAAGCCACGTTCAATTGAGATAGAGTCATTCTTCTGTTATCTATTCCCTGGGTCAATTTATCTTTGTTCCTATTTAAACCTGCTAGTTGTTCGCTTTCTACAGACAAATACATTGACTGTTTGGAATAGGACACTCGCCTCAACAGCCAATGACCATTAGTTCTAGCAAAAGGTAATTACCAAAAAAACTCGATCCAGTCTGTCAATGAAAGGTCCATGGCGATATCTCAAGGAGATACGATCAACCTTTGCTTGTTCAAACTTGCCTCGTGCAGTACAGAAATGGAAATGTTAAATATAGACAGTTTGCTCATTGCACAGATAATTAAATTGTTTGCTTATGTGACTGTGATTTAACGCCGTACTTAAACGTATCTCCCTCGTATAGCGGCGTGCAAGGTTGATGGGCGAAAGAAACCACCCTAGGCGTCCCTGAGAACAAACAGACAAGACAATCGCAAGAGGCAATGACACAGAACAGAAGGGAGCTCCCTCCTAGCAGCTTTGTATTAAACTTGTAAGCTGTAATAAAATGGTTAGTTATTACTAACTTAGTTCAAACAAAGATGTTATGAAGTTTCATATCCCGTTACTTAATGTACGCTCGCTGTTATAGAAATACTAATTATTCTGTGAATATTCCATGACTAAATTATAAGACACTATGTCATTTGCTAAATGAGCTTAAGATTTTTTCTTCTTGTTGATATCCACAAGAGATCTTGAAGTGGGTTGTGCCCGGTCGAAAGTAGGAAGAAAATTTAGTAAACGGTTACACGGCATGATGACAACACTATCCACTCATAACAGCTTGCTTTGGAATCTCCCCAGGATAAATTGAATCTCAGCCCCACTTACTGGTATATCTGAATGCAACCAAGCTTTTTCCGGGAAACTTAGGGACTTGGAAACTGAAAGGGGTTACTCACTCCTCGTAATTGCTATCTAAATCCTCTTATTTGGATGGGAGATCCCTAACGGCTGGCGTGTGGCAACCAGACTAATGGCTTCATTGTGAAAAGCTGTCTCCACGGCGGGAGCTGAGAAGCCGCCATCTTTGATCTGACTAGGTGATTTTCAATTCGGCTTAGAAACCCGGAAATAAAGCGCTTTTAGCCTTGTGCTATTGTCGTCGCTCCCAAATCCTGTTTACACCGGATTTCTTTTCAAGCAGCTTGACTTTTACTTCCAGCATGGCTTTAAACGAATAATAATATTAACAATTCGAACAATACATCAGCAAAAATTGCTTTATTTCTAAGTTATTACTTTCCAAGTGCATCCTTTCTTTGTGGATAAGTAATGCGGCCATGTGTTAGATTAAAAAATACGTAAAACTAATATATGTAAATTTCATCACCCTTTATACCTCACACAGCAGTCTAACAAACGTACATAGAGATGCGAGATATCGTTTACGGAATTAGTATAGGAGTCTACATGGAAAACATATGAACTATTAGATGATTTCGTCCACATGCATGTGTATGTCCTTTGAGGCATCTCTGACTTCTTTATTGTTAGATTTCTGTTCATACATATTTCCTAGCAATGATTTAATAAATGACATTTCGGACTCCATGTTACCTTTTTGGGTGAGTATAATGTAGGACAAGGACAATTCAGCTGTTTAAAGATGAATGTGTAACATTGATACTATGAAATGACCTGTATATTTTTATAGCTTTGATCAGTATACCTTCTCTAATTGAATTCCATACCGACACACACTGCAAATGTCCAGCCAGCTTTGTGGTAAGCAATAAACATAATGCAAGCGGAATAGAAAATAAGTTTTATGCTCGGCACTATTCTGGAAACTGGCATAAAAGCCTGTCCATCACTGGTGTTCTTAAGAAAAATAAAAACGCTGTCAATATACTGACTAAATAAAATGCAGTTACTCATATTGCTAATAAACTGTAGTTTACCTAAAACACATTAGTTTGATAGGTTATATGTGGTTAGAACCTTTCACGCCCCACAGGATCGCGGTGTTAGCAAGTTGCGGCAGATGTTTTGTGGTTTGATTGAATCGAAATGATGGCATTAAAACAGACTGGTCTCAATGATAGCTCTGGAAGGTCTTACCCGCCCTTTATTTCACATCACCTTCTGGCCTCAGCTCTAGTATATGGCTGTAGCAGCTGTCTTAATTGACCCAGACTCAGAAAACTCGTTGTCTCTTTGGTTCTCCCTATGAAGGAGCGTGTTGTCAGCTGGACCCGATCGACACTCTGTCTCTGGTGATAGATGCCGACTCAGATTAAACCAAACCCACTACTTAATTCATCATACTTTGACCATGCTCAATTATCCTTAAGATAGTCTTTACTCAGCTTAACGACATCATTAGATCACTGAATAGCATAGCAATGAACGGTTTCCGAAGACCAACAGCAGGCTGTCGATAGAAAAAGAGACTTTGCAAATGTAGTTCAATGTGTTGGCTGGTCGGATAACACTCCGTATATCTGATAAGCTTTGGAGAAATAATGGAGACGAGTACACGATTAGTATCAACAATAATGACTTTCCTTCGTTGAGGGATAATTGATGTCACTGGTTAGTCTAAATCGCAGAAATAATCGCACAGAGACTTTAATGAAGGCGTTCTTAATATAATATACCGAAACTCATTTGGGAGGACATGATGGTAGTTTGGCTGGCGCGTACATGTATGAACACACACACCTCTGGTTAAATGATTGGATTGCTTACAAACCATAGAATAACATCGCTGAGCTTAGATTTAAGTTAGCGATTTAGATGCTTAATTAATGTGTATTTCCCTTAATGTTTAACACTGTGTGCCAGGTTATTTCAGGTATGTGAATTTGGAGCTTATATGAATCGGCAGTAGCAACAAACTATGCAATACTTCCGGTTACACATAGAAAACAAAAAGTGTAGTTTTTCAGAAACGTGAACGCAAACTTGCTTCGATTAACACTTATGTGGAAGCTAATACATCTTATTGACAATTCTATTATATATGTCCAAAATGTAGGGGGTTTTGAGAGTTCTTAATCGCCTCGAATCCAACAAACTGTCCGTGCTAAAAGTCCGTTTTGTTTTTTTGTCGTAGTAAAGGCAAATACTTGATTGGACCTTTATTCCATTGGATTTTTTGCAAATCAAATAACATCGCCGGCTAAACAAATATAAATGGATATATCCTGACCATGTATAGGAACATCTCCATCGTCGAACTACTTGGTTTTTGTCTTGAAGCTAGGGCTATTTTAATTTAATGGGATGTTTGAAATTCTGCTTGATGGATTGATTTGTTTGTGTTTGACACAAGGGTATATGTATTTCACCTTAGTGACGACTGTGCACTGTGACAGTAAATAGTCAAACAGACACAAACACATAACTATCTTGCTCTGTATACAAACACATAACTATCTTGCTCTGTATACAAACACATAACTATCTTGCTCTGTATACAAACACATAACTATCTTGC
>JAQQZZ010069270.1:0-14655 GCA_030265115.1 Mopalia vespertina | reverse complement strand
AAGGGGAAAGTTATCTTACAGAGTGTCTAGTGGGAGATATCTCAAGGGGAAAGTTATCCAACATAATATTAAGTGGGAGATATCTCAAGGGGAAAGTTATCTTACAGAGTGTCTAGTGGGAGATATCTCAAGGGGAAAGTTATCCAACATAATATTAAGTGGGGGATATCTCAAGGGGAAAGTTATCCTACAGAATGTTTAGTGAGAGATCTTTAATAAGGGCAAAGATATCCTACGGAATATTTAGTGGGGATATCTCAAGGTGAAAGTTGTCCTACAGAATATTTAGTGGGATATATCTCAAGGCTAAGGATATCCTACAGAATATGTAGTGACCCATCGTTTGTAGAATTATCTCTATCTTATAGAGAGAATAAACAAAAACTAAAATCTTTCTCACTCGCGTATGTTAAACAGTGTACATAAATGTTACAGCCGGTCAATGGAGGTAGTAATGTTTAGTAATAGAATGCCCGGAATAGTTTCTCCAAGCATTGTCAAGAACATTACGTAAACACTGTTTGCGAAGATGTGCATTGAGTACAGAAAATGGAGAAATGCTACACGGACGAGGGTGGTTTCGTTTTCCAACACATACTGCTTACAGGTTACAGCTTTGATAAGATAAAATAAGAATTAAAGATCCGTAATTAAATGTTTCTTCAAAAAAGGGTTTGATTATTTTAGATTATTTCACAATGCTGACGGCGGTAATAACTTCACATGCGAAAAACAACCAGGATACCCGCCCATAGAAGTAGACAAATAATGGAATTGTTTTCAAGAGCAGCTGTGAAATGAATTAAAAGTAAACTGTAAATCCCTCAATTTGCCATTTAAGAGAGATATATGTATGGGCATATGACAGAACATTGACACGAATGTTTCTGTATGTTCTCTGGTTACAAAAATGTCTGTGGACTTTATCTTGTTCTGTTTACATCATTAAAGTAAGTCCAACTAGAAACTGCCTTCCTCTCTGGAAAAACACTGTGTTTATTTCTTAAGGTATCTGGAACTTTTTCCACTCAGCGATTTGGAGTGTTGGTGTTGTACACATGTCATGGGATTAATGTGTGGACGATAACATGTGCATAGGGAGCACAGGGTTCAACAGGGAATTCCCCATAGTCAAGCCAGTGTGGGACAGATGGTTTGTAAATAAACACAGTTGTTGAAGCAAACTGTTTCCTTCCCAAAATGAAGAATAAAATAACTTGATAACCGTTAGATGACCATTAATGCACGGTAGAGACCCCAGACAGACACACAGAGTTCATTAGACAATATACATGTCACCTCGGTGTGGAATTCATCACCGGGCTAGTTTCTCCACGATTTGAGAATTACCACAATACACCTGCAGACGTAAGATAACATTATCGGAATCACTCATTTGAGTTTTTGTTACGTATTGGATTAATGGTTTCCCAGCATTAACTCTGATTATATGCTTATGGTTCTGTATGGACCAATATCACTTCAGTTCTAATAGGTCATGTCTTCAATAACAACTGTTGTACTCGAAACATGCGAGCAACAACTTCTAGACCAGCTAGAGTTGGACTTCATTTTTTACAGCTAAATTGGGATCTCCAAATGTGTGTTTTGTATGAGTTGTAAGAAAACAAGCATGTTCAGGGAAGAGTTGATATGGAAATTGCAAAAAAAAAAAAACAAAAACCAAGCCCGATGGATCCTCAAGTGTTTAGTTTGTAGGTAGACATTATATTTTGAATTGAATTTTATTTTAGCTTTGGCAATATTGCCTTTCGTTCAAAAAAAGAATACAGATATATAAACACAATTTAAAATGTACTTGCAGTAATACAAATAGTATGATAGCAGTAGAAATAAACAATATCACAAATGCGCCTTTCGGACATCTAAGGCTTTGTAAACGTACAGTGAGAGATTTTTCAGATCCTACCTGTTTGAAGTTTGGTCTGAAAAATGTCAATTTATAGTCGTTTCTGTCCAACGTGTTAGCTATTTTTATTTAAGCAGATCTTATCAGATGTGACAGGTTATCATTATGACTGATTAATGCTGATGATTTACATATGAAAGTATAACATCAGGGAGCGTATTTTGGGATGATTCTAATTTAAATGGTGAGAGAGGATTCCATAGTTTTAGCTGACTGTCTCCTTAACGTCTAGAGCCCACGGATCCTACTTCACGTCCGCCTGTCGACCATCAGCTATATGCGTGAGTCACACGATGTTCTTCCGACAACCACGGGGATGGTTTTTACGAAGTTTCCTCAAGTGTCAATCTTGTTTAGCAAGGAGCAGTGTGAAATGGACAATCCGTCATCATATAAGTGAAACGCCCTTAGTACGACGTTAAACCGCATATCAAGCGTCGAAGTTTATTAGAACACAAGACAAACTGGCAATCATCCCGTTTGATGTTATCAGGTTATATTGTTTTAACGTGTCCATACAGGTCTGGTTACTCTTGTCTCAGACTGACTGCTTGGTGTTTGACGCCATGATCAAGGCTACGTCACTTAAGGTCTTGCTGGACCCTTTGGGCTCAAAACGCTCAAAACGAACAAATTTTTGTATCGCTTGGATTAATAGTTAGGTATTCAAACTATATAATAATTCTAAATTCTAATTACAAACAGTTAAATTGGAGCCTATAATATAGTTTTCCCATGATCATATATTCAAGTCGCAAAACTTTAATTGCCTATTTCTGGCACTTTATTTTTGAGCAGACTTTACATTTTCCAAGGCGTAATTTTAGAAAACTATTCATGTTAGAAATTTTCAAATTTGTACCATTGTAAAGAGCACAATGCGATCTAGTAAACAGTGCCTCATTTTTTAGAAGTTCGTTCTTGATTTTGTAATGTTTTCTGAAAGCTGTATTTTACATTTTTATAAGACTGTCCAAGGTGGGGTAGACAAAAAAATCCACCAAGATCGGTCTAATCAAAATTGTTTAAAAATGAGGCATCGTTAACTAGTTAAAGGAGTCAACTAATTGTTTGAGTCTTATTGTTATTGCACTTCGAGAAATAAACCAAGGAAAATGGAATCTATTTTTTATATTGACATTTACTCATTTTGCAATATTTTTTAGAAATAATGATTGGATTTTCACCACATTCACATATATGTAATCCTGTAATCCGAAGCTTTCCAAAAATATATACATATATATGGTACAAATGTATCTTCTTCTGCATAAGAGACTAAATGTAACGGGTGTTCTGAAAATCGACCAAGGGCTCCAACAAGACCATAAGCTTATATGATGGCCGTGTACAGTTATCGACACACTCGCAAAGCCATTAAATTTGAGTTATTTTGCTCTGTTTAATTAATATTCTTTCAGTGCTCATTGAAGACATCATGACTGCAGTCGCAACATCTTTCCAATTACCAGGGTAATGTTCTTTGTTAGATTTTAAAGCTATTCAATATCGTAGATTCGTTCGGGCTATCTTGTCAACACAGATGGACATAAACTTGGAATTTTAATGTACAATGTGATAATGAATAACTGGGCAAGTGTTTGTACACAAGTGTGGACGGGGTCTTAAGAGGATATTTAAATGTATATTATTTTACTTGTAGTTCCAGAAGCGGCTATTCAAGTTCATATTTAAGACTTATAGATCCAGAAGCAAGGACATTGAGAAGACCGCATTACTCTCCTTTCGATTTCTTATGCACATTAAATACGTGGTATAATTGTGCAAGACAATTGACGTTAAACCGAATAAAATGGTTTGGCTATGCACAATATATTCTTCCTGACACTAGAGGCTTGTTATATATATGCGATCTGTAAGCTATATGATATCGAGTTTTATGTTTACGTGTCTCAAAAAGGCGTTCACTTGGTTTTCTTTTTTCGACCAGTCAGCCGTTTGGGTTTTATACATACGGAACAGGCATCGTCGCCTCTTCATTTCTATCCACGAGAGCTCTATTATAGCGTCTATAGTCGCCCGTTAAAATTCCTGTTTGTCTTCTCAACCAATATTTGTATTACTGGACACTATCTTCCCCGGATGTATCGTAGCAATAGAGTTCCTCTTCGCTTTATTTATGTTTGAAAAGGTTTAAAAACGAAACGCGATTTATTGAAAGTAAGAATACCTGTTCTTGAAAATAAAACATAAATTGAGCCATTTTCATACAAACCTCTTAAATAACTTTTAAAAGGAAACATCAAAACCGCACACCCATGCTTTGATCGATGTCTAAAACGAACAACAGAAATGGTGTCGCCGAAAGACAAATTGTTACAAATTTGTCTGGATGATTGGAACGATTGGTGACGCGGTAGCATTAACTTTCATTCATACCAGACAATGAACTATGTAAAATAAATCTTTAATTTCTAAGGTCATTCATTTCAGTAAATTGATTTATTTACCCACTGTGAGGTCACCGGGATTAAGTAAATAAAGATAGCATAATTAGATTCGGAACACACTGTGAGAGGGAGCTAACTCTAAAATAATTATGGTACTAGAATGTACAACGTGTAGTTTGATATTTTTCAAACGCTGTTCATTGAGCCATTGTGGACATTATGGATAAGACTAAATTCCTTACAGTGGAATTCTGTCTGGAATTATCTTCTAAGACGCACCGATACAACTGATGTAACAAGTCACCCGGTTTGTTATTTTAATCGAAAGAATTATATATAAATCCTTAGGCCACTGTATCTTTTGTTTAATCCTCAGAAAATTCCGTGAATCAGAATTTAATATTTTTGCAGCGGGATTTATTTGAGTCAGACAATATAAAATTTCAGATATGATTATGAGAATGTACTGGGCGTATTAAATTTGTCATTCGACGAACCTTGAGCATGTCATTGGCGCACTATATTCCACCTGTTACGTTAACCTTGTCACTTCACTGTAAACAGTTGCATGCCCAGAACATCAGCAACAACTCCAACTATGACGTCTGCTTTTTTAAAACTTGTGTTGAGATGAATTCCATTTACGCAACATTTGATGAAAGAAACACACGTCTGAATGTTTGACAATGTCTGAGTGCAGTTTGCAGAAGGCCTATCTCACGCAACTCGGGTATATATTTGTAAATTGCGTAATTTTATAAGATGACCCAGGTATTTAGACATTAGACTACATCTGTATTTGGAGTATTTTGTCAGAGAAAGGTGGTGTAGATCGTTAGGAAATAGTGTTTTGGTCTTTAGACTTGTAAGACACTGTTCCTGTTCAGAGAAGCATTGCCGGACTGTTTATTTTCTGAATATGTAGGGGTGTTCTAATGAATTTGGAAGTTGTCGGTTGTGCGGAAGGTGAAGTGGGCGTGACTGTAGCATGTTTTAGTCCACTGGTGAGGGTGCCCTAAGTCTTAAAACCTAAAGTGAGTAAGCCACGGAATCACCGAGAGTGAGGGAGCTTGGAAATGCCATTGGAAAAATTAAGAGCAAATACATTACGACTGACTATAATTAAAGGGATGAGCTTAATTTGTGCACTTTCTACGACAAGTTAAATCGTCATTCAAAAATCAGTTGATTGCATCTTTAAAAACATTTTATTTCGCTGGTCATGTTTAGCAAATATACGTTACAAACGCGTTCTTAACTTAGCTTCGCTCGAACGTTAGAGATGTCTGATAATAGTAATGAATACAATTTTGTTTAACTCAAAGTGTCTTTGTAGTCCGTTCTTAAAGGAGACAGAAATGAGATCCACAATTGACATGGATGTCACTTGTTACGTAACCATGTTACGACAACTTTCACGACAAATTCGACAGGAAGTTCGTTGCAACCGTTGCTGTGTTGAAAATATATCATCGTTGTTCGGAGAAGTGATGTGAAAACACGATCTGCTGAAAAGTAAACAAACTTCATATTTGTCCACCCACAACGAGTTTAGATTAAACCCTATGAAGACAAGTGCTGGCCAACATGTTTGATTGCGGCAGATGTCATGTTGTCCAAATCGGTCGTCTGCTTAGCGCGAGACATCCCGCGCGATCCACACGCGATGTTAAATGCTTAGCCATTGAGTCACCTAAAAAGTTATTCGACATCTACTTATTCCGTTACTCCACGAATAAATAAACAAACAGAGAGCAACGAGTTAAGTACCGCAGCACCTTTGGAAGAATTAAGTCTGTTTTATTAATCGATCACTAGCGCATACATACATCTTAATGCGAACAGGAAAGACACTCCGACAGGAGCTTTACCGTATTATTCCCAATGTTTGTTTAACAAAACACAATGCCAGAATCACGTCAAAGTTACCACGTGCACTCGTCTAAATCTCATAGACGATTAACCCTATATCTTGTCAATCAAGAGTGTACCACTAAAACCAACAAGGCTCTATTAAACTGATCGTCTATGACACAGAGCATCAACGATTAAGCTCCAGATTTCAATAGCAGACTTTCCAGCCGTTACTGCAGATATTTTTATTGTAGTAATTGATTGTATTTATTTCGACTGAAATAAAGTTGGGAAGCTGGTGGATAATATATAATCATAGAATGTAATATATATATATATTGTGAATGTAGAGATTCAGCGATTTTCTTTTATATTTATTGTAATACAGTGTAGTTCATTGTATTCATGTCGACTAAAATAAAGTTGGTGAGCTGGTTGACATTTTTGCCTGGTAATATAAGATTTCCCTTGACATAACGGGGATGGACTGGTGAATACTGTATATATATCCAGCTAAGCTGTTTCATTCCTTTCTTCGCTAGCTGAATTATAATATTAATAGCTGGAAATGGTATCTGGCTATAAAATCCGACACAAACCCCCAACAACGAATGGGGAGCTGGCCGATCGCATTGCTCAATTACAATTCTTTGTGGACGTTTTGATATCAAACGAGGAATGAACGAGAATCAATGTTAACGAACATGTCCTTTAGCTGTAGTGTATTTGGTCAGTTACTAAAACCGTCCAATACAATTTCACACTGGAACATGCTTGGTATCAAAACATAAGTAAAATACATCAAGATAAATCAGTAAACAGGAATCAAAAACGGAAAAAACAACAACAATAGGGATGATTAGTTAGCGACTTCACTTCAGTAATTGTTTTAATTTGATACTAATTGATGCTTATAATTGAAATGTACGTATTACAGTCTGTGTTGTTCTCTCTAGGTTTCGACTAAGTCTCTTTAAGGGTATATCAGTTACATATGACGACAACACCAACATTACAGTTGCACACTCTGATTGCATTTTAAATCACTTCATTAAACGTCTGCAGATATTACACCATTCACCGATAGATAAAACTAATGTATCACCATGCCTTGAGTTTCTATTTTAAACGATGTTTTCCAATTACAAGGTGCTGTTGAATGTATAAGAAAATATTAAACAATGTCAGTATTGTCCTTATATTTGGAGAAACTTTCCTTAACTAGAACAGACGATAACACTTCAAGAACCAGGCACACATTCTCCAACAGTAGTTGCCGGACACTTAGACCACCGATCAGACAGCTCGCTTTCACAACGATTCTCACACAAGAATATAATCCGTCAGTTTCACACACTCAATGACCAGCAATTGTTTGTTTGTTTGAGGTTAATCGCCATACTTAAGGTTATCTCACTCACATGACGGCGTGCCAGAAACCACCTACGACACCACTGGCAACAAATAGAGACAAAACACGACAAATACAAGACGCAATACAAGGAATATCACAAACAAATCGGTTTCATGTTGCCCCTTAGCTTTAAAAGTACCAAGGCAACAGGAAGCACCCCCCTCCCCCTTCCCTCCCGAGATGAGGGCCACCCAGACCATCCAGACAGCCATCTTTCATACCTGGAGAATGTTCATACTGATTTACTTCTGTTTATTATTTGAAGGGTTATTTACTGATTCTAAGGTTTATGCAGTCAACTGCCATGTTAGAGTCACCGTATTGGCACGTAAACCTTTATACCATTCTCTTAGTAAGCAAGAAGCTGTTAGAAGAAAACTTAAAAAAAATGGCAAGCTCAATTGATCAAGAAGATTTACGGATTGGTTGACTTTCGATTGAAATTGACACGCAACAAACACACGAGAAATAAAACGTTGAGGAACGAATGTCTGCGGATAAGGTCGGCTTATTTTCATGACAAGAAAAGGTAAGCAATTCGAATGTAACAATTTCTGAGCATAATGCTTCTTTGAAACGATTAGTTCAGTGTTATTTTACACTAAATTCGTATTTATCAGTGCCTTGTTTGAAATTCGACTCAAAATCACGCGACACACGATAATCTTACACGTACATGGAAAGCATAGCAAGGATGAACTCTCAGGTGTCGCTAATCTCGTAAAGACACGCGTCCAGCGAGATGACGCAAAAACACGGTTCACGTTCAACTGTAGAGGCAACACAATAATCTGACAAAGAAAACTTCAAAAAGTGAAGTTTGCTGAACTTTCATCTTCCCTTTATTTATTTATTTATTTATTCTGACAGGATGGGTGCTTTTTCTTTAAATACCAAGAAGCCTAGATTACATGTAGAATTAAACTACGAGAAAGCACTGAAACCTGGCGCACTCCGGATTATTATGTAAACGTCAGATTAAAGAGTAGAGATACAGCGAGCAATAATATGTCACCCTTGCCAATATCGATTTTTGTTTTTAATGCTTTTTGTATCTCTTTATCCGTTTGACCCTCGTACAAACACAACGAAAAGAATTTTTGGCATTGACGAAACCACCTGTTTTTCCCACACACGCTGGTATATCTGTATTGTTATGATTGATCATAAAGAAATACATCATCCATCCCTTTCCGCATGATTAAGAAACAAATCATTTATATATTTATTTTAATACTCTATTTCCGTTTAGATCTATATTAAAGAAAGGGTGGGCACAGCTGCCTTGTACATGCATTGCTTTCTCCATATGTTTCACATAGTTCCTCAAGAGCATGACACGTGGGCTGTATGCTTCTGGTCCACACATCCCCTCACCTCCGGGGTCGCGGGTTCGATTCCGCGGACCATATGTGGTTTGGGGAAGGTCGTGGGTCTGCTGGTGAATTTGTTACCCAGTATTCCTCCCACATTAATGCTGCCCAATGACTTTTAATTGGGATTTAATCCTGTCGATCTAACGTGGGATAAATAAATAAAAAAAATTAACAAAAATACTTAAGAGCCACACTAACACAATACTAAAATGAGAAGTCCTAGCTGGGTCAGACAAATAATTTTCTTTCAGCACTTAGTTTAGAAGTTCTGCAAGGAGGAAACTCGAGCATAAACACTTGTTATTTTCCTTCGGTTCCACCCATCCATCAGAATTTTATAGAATGACTCCTTCACGAAAAACATTACGAACAAGCAAAACAAATGGGATGCATTCATGCATTACAAATTATGCATGTATATAATATATATAATATATATAATATATATAATATATATGAAAGGTTTTGCACACATGTATTGTCCAATTTATTTGGCTGGAAAACTGAGCGGTATTATTGTAAATGCCTTCACTGAAACATTGTGCTAAAATAATCTCAGTGGTCAATACATAACTATTTCATGTATATTGAATTACTTTTAGTACGACACAAATAAACAAAGATAACTCTTTGCCTTTAGTAGATATAGTAGAGAACAAATAAACACATGTAAATAACCTTGAATCGGCGTATGAAAACTAAATTCACAAACTGAATTTTGGAGTCAATAGAATAGAGCAAAGAACAAATGAATACATGTAAACATATAATCGACATTTATATAATTAAACATGCGTTAAGACAAGATAGCTGGTCCAGGTAAAGTAAGCGTTCTAATACTCCGTGGGTAGCTTCCCTTTGATCGCCAAATGGAGCAGACCTGTGAACAAGATAAAACAGGCAATAAACTCGACAGATCAATTTCTTTTTCATTCATTCATTGATTTTTTCATCATAGATTCTATTTACAGTAATGCATGTACATGCTGGCGTTCTTAAGAACTTCCAACTTAAATGTGATGGAAAACCGCATAAAAACCACCCAGGTGATTGCCAGTCTCCAGGTGTGACTCATTCATATACATGAGGTCGACTGCGCGACTCAGTAGATCTACACGCTAATCAATGAACTGCTACCACAGGGCCGTTCACTGGTGTGTGTAAGATCGTGTGCATACTGAAAAACAAAACCAACAAAAAAGAAAACAAAAACACAGAATAACTGTCCTATACTTTTTAGTTATTTCCAAAAATGTTTGTCGGTCGATTAATCTTTTGCTTAGTTTCATTGATTCGTTGATGCACTCATGCATCCTATTTTAATAACAATACAATATAATAGCTATCTGTTGGCCATATATATAACTAACGTAATACGCTAAATTTTAATATTTTAATTAATCAACATCCCTGTGCCAGTGTGGTTACTTGTATTAATTATAACAAACGTAACTAAACAATATCAATATGAGGACTGTCACGTTCGGAGTAGGAGTACTTGTTCCATACCAAATTCTTCTGCTTTGGTATTTACATTAAAAGTATCATCACGCGATTACCGGTTGGGTGATGTAAGAAAGACGCACACGTTTAAGAACTATACCTGCAAGGGATGACTGATATCCCGCGTTATAATCACAGGCTACTTCATTCTTCACATAATCATTCCGTTTGTCTGTGTACACATCCTTATCGTCTGGGCCCCCCACTAGAGCGCCGCACAGAGTCTGTGGGCTTGGCGATGTCGTCGAGAAGTTCTGCCAATCACATTCCGCTGGCCGATTCGGACAGGAACTAAAACACGAGATCAAGGTACATTACTATTATAAAACGAAGAATCGATGAAATAGTCCTGTCTTCCATCGAGACTAAATTTAGATATTGACTGGCCATGTCAGTTGAGGTTTACACTCCTCGTATGTTGCGAATTGTTTATCTCCCACAAATGGATATTAGACTGAATAATTGGGTTCATTAATCAGCGTATATTTATAAATACAAATATTTCTGCCACAGCCGGTGTCAAATTAAGGGATTGTTGCGGATGACCAGAAGCAGGGGCACTTTGAACTCTCACCAAAATACTATATTAAACGCTTCTCTTGTCACCAACTTTGCGAGGTTCCCAACAGTCGTTTTTCAGTCAATCGCTTAAATGGCCGCTTACATAAACAATTGTAGTCTTAAAGGCCTCCCAAACCTCCCCGCCGAGCATGCGACCATATTAACGTTGGAATGCATCTAATAGTTGATGTATTAAGTGACCTTCATATGATTGTCGTGTACTAATTGCAATTGTAGGAGTTTCTGTTCGCTGACCTTCCTCTATGATGGGGTGATTGTGGTGGATTTACACCATAACCCACCACGAAGCTATGGCCAGTATCGCCCAGCATGTAGTTAATCTCTTTCTCCGCCCACTTCCGGTAAGTGTCTGTGTTCATTCCATAATCCGCCAACATTAACGCGACCAGACAACCATTGGCTGTAAATGATGGAATATTAGTCAAAATACATCACTAATTAGAACATTAGACAAAATACATCACCAATTAGAACATTAGTCAAAATACATCACTAATTACAACATTAGTCAAAATACATCACCAATAATGGAACATTAGCAAAAATACGTACATCACCAAAGATGGAACAAGAGTCAAAATACATCATCAATAATGGAAAATTAGTCGAAATACATCACCGATGATGGAACATTAGTCAAAATACATCACCAATGAGGACATTAGTTAAAATACATCACCAATGAGAACATTAGTTAAAATACATCACCAATGAGAACAAATAATACACCAATATATAGAGTATATTAGACAATGCAGTTTGAACACTATAAATATTGCTGGAGTCTGTGGCAAAAGAGAAAACACACGAGACGCGAAGTGTTGAGTGGCTTATCGTTTCAGTCGTTCAGGAGAGCACCATAATGGAATTCAAATTAACTGCACTTTGTCATATTTGTTTTATTATAAAATTTGTAATGTAAATATTTTTTTTACAATGTTTCTATGACAATTTCAAACCGGACGAGATTGGAACAGCATTCTGTTAATCCAAACGTGACGTCAAATAGAATGACATTATTCAACAGGATGACCAATGGTGTGACCTCTGTATTGAGTGGCGAAATGACACGCTTTCTCACGCAACGTCAAAATAGAAACAAAGGCGTAAGAGGCCCGTTTCACAAAGCGATCTTAGCTTACGTTAAACGTAAACACCATGGCGACCAGTGCTGAAGACATAGTGTTCAGCATAGGGGCCGATCAGCTAGAGCGAGGTTAATCATTAGAATAAAGGGCCACAATTTGCTGATCATTCAGTGGGCCTCAGCTTGTTTGTAAAGATATCAAATCAGTACATGTGAGATCTTCACGCAATTCGTTCCGTATCCATAGCTTACCAATATCTCGTAGATGAATGAGAACCATTATATAACAGGACAATGGTTCGTGTTAAGCGCCGACTACCTCACTCACTTTCATACAAAATAACACATCAACCTGCTGGCCATGACGTGCTTTCGTGCTTAAATCAGAATTAAACACCTACTTCTTTTTCCTTTACAAGTTGAGGTTAATATAATGAAACGGGGTCGCTATTTAAACAAACTGTAGACCTCATGACATATGGACCGCTGAAGCAAATCTTAAAGTATATCTACTTATCTTTCATCTCCACACTGCCCATATTACACCCGATGTTAGTCCACGTGTGAAGGGTTGAGAATGGACCGACTTGCAATGTTAGAGTGATGAAGAACCATTTCAAGAAATTGTGGTAGCTATCTGACGTCACACAACCATATTAAATTGAGACTCATGAAGCAAAAGCCTAATCTCACAGCACCGCGCAACACAGAAATGAATGAATTATGAATGACGTCAATTTCTTCGCTTGACGCACAGGCAACTGGTGTTTTATTGTGATATAACAATTAAGCTGTTATAGTTCGCATGACGAATGAGCCTACCTGCATATCTAAGAGGCCCCCAGGTGTCTCTGTATGCCAGTCCTTTAGCGGTGTATTTCCATTTCCCCCCGGGAAGCCAGCTGTTGAGGGCAGTGTTAATATCAGTACTGTACTTTGCCTTGCTGGTCAAATGATATAACAGAACCTGCGAAATCGAAAGTAAATCGTTTCGCGGTTAATTCAAGGTCACTTCACGTGCGCACACGCATGGCTTTTTTTGTCCATTTTGCAGAATAATAATAAAATGTCGAATAACACAAATGAAACACGTTCACGAAGGCCTGTGACAGAGCAATTCAATTTATTAAGATCAAATTTGTTGGAAAAGGAGCTTCGAATCATTACCTTCAGTGTTGTCATTTTGAGAACGTTTGGAGAACTCGAAAAAAAATGTTCCATAGAAATTAATATTATATAGAATTTAATAGAGTTATCAACAGAAAATGTATGTTCTATAGAACTCCCACACTGTTCTACAGATTTTTGATTTGTTCTATAGACTTTCTATGGAAGAACCGCGGGTTCGAGTCCATCTGTCCACCATCAGGTATACGGGTGAGTAACACGAGGTTGCTCCGGCAATCGCGGGGGTGGTTTTTACGAGGTTTGATCTAAGTTTTCCATCGTATTTAGGCAAAGGACAGTGTGGTGGACAATCCGTCATCATATAAGTAGAATAACATTGAATACGATATTAAACATGATTGAAGGACTTGGTATGCCTGTTTCCATTATTATAGCAGAAACGTTAGCAATTGCTTTGAACAATTGCTGAACTGGTGAATCCTTGCAATGTTCTGTAGAGAATTATTCTATAAAACAACTTTCCATGGAACAATTCTCTATATAACAAGATTCTAAAGTTTTAAAAGTTTTAAATAAAAAAAGAAAAGAATTTCTATAGAACAGTTTTTGCAGGATTGTCTTAATGCCAGCGCTAGTTCTCGGTCTAGATAAGGAAAGTAACACGGGACGAGAGTGAGCCACCGTAGTCTCGTTTTTATAAAGGGCCATAATCGCTTTTCTCAACAAAAATAACAGTACCAGTTATCTCACCTTATTATAGAAAAATAGATGATATGTACATATAAAATACATCAGAACAGAGAGGCCAGAGTTTTAACAACATAAAAGCGCATAGCGAGTCTTGTTGTAACGTTAATGAATGCATTCAATAACAACACAATGCGTGGGGAAAACCAAAGGAAAATGTGTCTCTGGTTATATAATCTATTTGATAAACTAATTTGACCCATTATGAACCATGGAGCTGAAGTCTGGGGCTTTCATACAGGAGATTGCATCGAAAAAGTGCACCTCCAGTTTTGTAAATCTTTACTTAGTGTTAATCGATCTTCACAGAATGACTTCATTTATGGTGAACTCGGCAGACATGACCTGTACACAGGTCGACTGTATATTATAATTAAATTTTGGCTGAAAATAATGGCAGCAGATCAGCATAAACTTGTCAAATTGATGTACACGCAATTGTATTTTGCTTGCTGTAATAATAATTACGAAAACTGGGTTAGCAAATTGCGAAATCTTCTGAATGAACTAGGTTTTGGTGAGGCTTGGGTATACCAAGGTGTGGGCCATAACGGAAACTTCCTCTCTCTAGTAAAGCAACGTTTACGTGATAATTATATTCAACTGTGGGAAAGCAGGTTGTC
>JAQQZZ010069259.1:0-22289 GCA_030265115.1 Mopalia vespertina | reverse complement strand
TGGACAATCCGTCGTCATATAAGAGAAATACCCTTGAGTACGACGTTAAACCCCAATCAAACAAACAAACAAACAAACATAAAGGACAATTTGGCTAACAATGTTTAAAATGAAAACACGTACACGTACGATTTGTTTCCTCCTGTCCTAAGTTTATTTGAATCAGATGGATACATGCTATCAACATCGGTTGTTTCTTAAAAGGCCTGTTACTTTGCTTAATTAAGATAGTAAACTTAGAATTTGTAATAGCTTATTTTATACAACAAAAAAAAAAAAAAAGTTAACAAGTCACTCAAATTTGAGTGACACAGAAAGGTAGCCTTGATTTGGTGAACATCATTACCTTGCCCAAAACGTAGCGTCTTCATGAATTTAAAGTCATCTCTGCGGGAAAGCGTTTATTAATGTAATGGACCAGGTTGAGCAGAGTAACCTTGGTGATGTCAATCTCGTGACGGAAACTCCCTGGTGGCCCTGATGAGCCTCATGTTTGTAAAGAACGATTTTGAAATCCAGGCAAACATTTGTGTTTGGTTGAATTGATTGATGTCAAAGTAAAGGTTTAAGCATTAGTGTATTTCTTATAGTAGAGTCGAAATTAATGGAGGAATCGTTCATATATAGGGTTTACTAAAACGGGTCAACTGGATGATATCGACTTTGACACCAACACATCAATTAAAGGTTTTTGTCATGGTTACCTATTTAAACAGGATACACGCGAAAGTGTGATTCTTTATACAGGACGTTGATTGCAAAACGAGGAGATGTGTCCGAAGATGATTCCAATTCATCAAAACTCGGAAATAAAGGCACGCAAAACTCCCGTTTTATCAATAGTCAACGGAAATGAGTGTCAGAATCGTCATTGAAAAGTTCCAAATGGACTTTTAACTGTGTGGATAACCCAAACACATGTTTAATCAGAACTATATTCTTATCATAGAGACTCTAAAAATTGGAAATATTTTGCAAATAAACAGCAGAATTGATATGTACACTTTACCTGAAATACTTCAAGCTGGTTTATGGCATCTCTTTAAACTTTAAATAGTTCATCCTATCGGTTCTGTAAACCTGAGGTTTTTACTTCTCTGCCAAAAATTAGCCTATGGGTATTGTCGTCGTCGTGTTTTTCCATCCGTTCGTCCGTACGACGTTTTTTTTCATCGTTTGCACTCTGAGTGGAGAACGAAACAACTCTCATTCCACAAGTATGGAATCATGATGCACTGTGGTAAAATTGTGAACCTACACAGTGCTATCTCCCTTTTATGGGTTTTATTGTGATACATTATCGTTAACAAGATACCTGACTAACCTGACAAGGTAAATCACACAGTTTGCACTGAATATATAGCTGTTTAAGGAATCGTATCCAAAAACAGCATCCTCAGATTGCATTTACAGAGTTATATCCCTTTTAAGTAGTTTATATAAATGTACACTGTAAACCTTGATGTTAAATGACCAAAGGAAGGTATTTTCTTCGCCTCATAGACGAAAAGTACAAACTCACTCGGTATCAAACGATGTTTGACTGAAAATTGATCAAGGTGTGCCTTAGAAGCTTTGTTGAAAAGAAGCATGATTAAATTACAGCTTGCAGAGATGGTAACATTCTCATTGTTTTCATATAATTGTAATAGCTCTAAAGCTTTAATATTCAGTCAAACTCATCAAAAAGAAGATACACCATTTGTGAAATAGAATTATTGCAATAAATGCTGAAAATTATGTTGAATACAATTCCCTCAATATTAAAGTATAAAGCTGAAGTGTTACAAATATTAGAATGAATAGAAACATGTTATGTTCGGGCTATTTTCAGTTTCGAAGCAGCTAGATAAACCGCAGTGCTTTGTGGTATTCATTGTCTGTATCGCTCAGACCTGAATTTGTAGCCCAAAATTTTTTCGACTGTTGACATTTGTTCCCCCTGTTAATATGCATAAGTGTTAATATTTTTGCCACAAAAAGAAAAATTGTTGATCAGATTCCTTATTTATTTGACTGTTTTCCTTGGTATTACAGCATGGATCCGGGAATTGCTACCTGTATTTTAAATTAACTTTGTTTGGATGATTACTTATTGATTTGGTATGTTCAAAATGAGTTGTCTTTGCTGTTTTTACTGATACACTTACAATATGCAATGCAAGATGGTCATACAAGGATTTCCATCAGGGGAAGAGGGATAATTTCGTATTTACACGGTATGGTTTTCTTTTTAAATTAACAACAACCCATGCAATGTGAACAGAAAGTTTACTTATATTAATATAGGCCATCTAGTCTACGAAACCTTTCGATTCAATATATACACGGCAAATTTGTTACAAAAATAACAACTTGGCATACTGATTGATCGAGATTTTCTGATAGAGAATGGGTTGTAGGTTCACCATTTTCTATTTACTTATTTTTCTATTATATTTTCCACCCGTCCGTGTCTGCTGGGTTTCGGTTAGTTAAATCCTTTGTTTCGGCATCAGACAGATATTTTGGACGTTAGACATTCCATTTAGTAAATTGAAGACAACTCAACAAACTATAAAGCCGATACATTGGTTAACACTCATATGTGGGATGTATTAAATTCTGATAAGTCAAAGCACGAACTCCTGAGCTACCGTACTCCACGTAAACATTGACTTTTTTGAAAGCTCGTAAAAGTAAATGTTTCGCGATTTTAAGTTATTTATGATAATAAGGTGCTAAAATTATTCTAATTCTGTCACTGCATTAGCCGAAAAAAAGTTAGCAAGAAGATGTTTATACTTAACGTTCATAGTGGAGTTCGACTCCATTACGTCAATAATCACCTTACTGTGTGGTCGCAAATGGAACAGGAAATGAAAACAACTGGGATACTCCATTTGGGATGGCGTAAATATCCTTAACGGCCTACTTACTGTTAATGGAGTGAATATAAAGACTTGTATTGATTCCTCAAAACAAGGTACGAGTAGTCCAGTCAGCGAATTTTTCGATTATGACACCTGCAGAGAATCAGAAACACGTTAGCGTATTTTCAACTCTCGCTCATCATCAACAGACAAATGCGACTTGAGAATACTAATGATAGGCTTTATCTTGGGATTTACATCAAACCAATACAGAAAAGGAATGCAAAATGATCCCAAACTGATAATCTAACCCTAGTGTTAACAGGCCTGATTGGGTTTTTATGCCGCACTTCCCTAGGCCCTACCGAAGTGAGTAAAGGAAACCGCCCTCGAGCTTCCTGACACAAAATTACGCACGAGATGAGACCAGACTAACAGTGCGGATTTCAAGTGCGAGATTCCACAACCAACCGCCATGTGGCCTCTTAGTCTGAAAAGCATCCGGACAAATAACTTAATAAAGCACGGAGCAGTGGTATTCAAACTACTCTCAACTCAATTTGAAGCAAGGAGCGTTCTAGCTGTACGGGTACATCAACGGTAACTTGGCCATAAAGATATTTGAGGGAATGGCAATAGGTATTTTCTCGTTAGCACGGTAGTTTTGTCCCCCGCTACTGTAGCAGGAGAACTTGTTTTGTGACCACTGTTGTAAAAACAAATTTACGGATTAACTTCAAATTTGGACTGTAGTTTTCTCGGGTTTGCATTTCACCAAATTCAACAACATTATTGCCTCCTTTCTCAGTTTGCACAATTCTATGTGTTTTGAACACGATAACTTGAAAATAAATTTTAATTTATTATTTACGCAAATAAAATCTTATAAAGATAAGACTTTGAGAATAAGTCGACTGATTGTTCTTTAAGTCAACATTTAGCTCCATTCAACATGTCTAACTATAGCCACAGTAATGATTGCCTGTCCAACACATTTCGCAAACCAATACAATGATAAGCACCATATATGGCATTTTCTCTTAGATGAAAAAAAACCTGTTCTTAAAACTAAGAAGGAAAATACTTTTTTTACCAATGGTTCTGTGTCTGTTTCTGTCAGAACAAGCCTTTAACCCGGGACCTGCTTGATGATCAGTTAATTTTATTTTGTGTCTTAATCGTGACAGTTGCACCACATCCCAAAGTTAAGTTGTATCAACGACTTTGAACTACATGTTCCATGATTCAATAATAAATTGACGTTAACTGCAGAAGTTTTTAACTTTTTAATGTCAGCCCAATTTTCTTTCACAACATTTGACACAATTTTCAGTTTTCAACGTTGAGTTTAGTGTGTGTTGTACTTTCTATGCAGAGACGTGGACAAGTAGTTCGTCTATAAATATAGCATATGTACGTGTTATTTACGGTCTGACTGGACCCCTTAGGCTATCCGTTTTAAATAAAGTTAAACATTCAAACATTGTGATCGTGAAACAATTACTTGAAATTACAAATAGTTAAATTCGAGCCCTGTATTTAGCCCTAATACTGCGGGTCATTGGCAAGTTTTTCTTAATGGCTGCCCACTGTGGGACTTTTGTCATGTGTTAAGGTGTAGTTCAGTAGTGAATGAAATAACCCGTGTATTGATCAAAATATTGAATTTGATTAGCCCCCGCCACCACCCACCTCTCCTTCCTTTTTGTTAGATTAAATATACCCTGAATTGATAGCCTGTTTTTAAACGCCTATTTGGTACACTTCAGGTTTTGCCATATTGTACATAGATAAATGGTTATTTCTCGAAAACGGTTCATCATAGGGAATTCAAATTGTTGCATTTTAAGAAGAACAATGTGAGATAAAACATGTGCCTCAATTTTTAGTTTGGACTACATTATTCAAATGTTTTCCGAAAGACATATATTTGTGCGTTATTTTTTACAATAACCTTAGGTTAGACACACAAAAAAGGCACTGAAGTGGTTCTAAGCAAAACTTCGAAAAATGAGGCACTCTTTTTTTAGTTCAAGGATCATCCTACTCAATAAGCTTATTTATTTGTTGTTGTAGCTATTACATTCTGAGAAACCAAACATCAGAAATACACTTTTTCTTGTCAGCATGTAGTCCATTTAACGATAAAGTTCTAAAGTTGTTATTGGACCGTCAAATATATATGCATTCATATTATTCCGACATAGATGCTGTATGTGATAATGGGCTTAGAAAAATAGTTTCCTTTCAAATCAAACAACGAGTCCTGCAAGACATTAAAGTTAACGAAACTGACGCATACAAATACCATGTAAACGCGAAAGCCACCTAGTTTACGTAGATAGGCTACATTCTCCCTCATACCATGCTCATGGGCACAGTCATTTTGAACTTGTCATTATGAAATATTGCAAAAATTACAGAGAATCCTTTCGACTTTCGACAAGCCAGTCGCAATCAATCTTGGAAATTTGTGCATATGTGGACTGCGGTGGTCTCGTCTCGTGGTAACAGCTAGCAGCTCGGCTTTAAGATAACCTATACTTTCAGTTTAAAATTTGTAACTCAGTATGGTCACGTTTTTCAGATATCCTGTTATCGACAATGTATCTATAAACAAAAGCATTTAAAGGGCAATAACTCTTCTTATTTCCTGTCAAGTATGTCAAAATTCAATCGAGTGCAGAAACTGCCCGTTATCCAGTAATAGTGTTAACGCTATAAAAGACTACATGTAGACGGACGTGCGGGCGGGCGTAAATGACGACGGTAATGCCCCTAGGCCTAATATTGGCTGCAGCATAAAAAGCCAGGGGCCGGTTGCTCGAAGCGCTATTAAATTTAATCCACAATAAGATTATGTCACGCCATGTTGAAGGTCTTTCTCTAATCCAATATAAGCGATTTAATCTGGTGTTATAGCGGCAAATACTCCTCCGAGCAACCGGCCCCAGTATGACTAACGTGTTCCGGTTGTATCTTCTGGGTTTGACTCACCAACTAGTTTCCATTAAATAGATTAAGAAGATATTCACTACTTTGTGTAAAATAGCTTCAAGTAAACAATTATTTGGAGGGAATTAAATCGGACTGAGTTAACAAGGACTGTGTAAAGTAAAAGTCGCTATCATCTACTATAATTTATAAGTGTGTATTCCGTAAGAAATTATTCCGTTTCTGACATGTGCCAAAGTTATTCCATGTTCATGTGCTTTTATAAACTGGGTATATTACAATCCCATACAAATGAGTCAAGGATCAAAATGATTCAGAGCTAATAGATAAGGTAATGCTAAATTCTTACCATCACGACGGACAAGTCTCTTTTCCCACGGGCTGCCTCAAACTCGTATCGCAAAACACGTTGAGACATTTTACACAACAGCTGAACCAAGTGAGAGGTCGGGTTGGAAATTCGCTTTAAAAGTTGATGGCCTCTGATTCCTAGTGCGCGAGTGAAACATAAGTGGACAACTTTCACGTCGGCATATTGACCTTTTAGTGTCCAAATTAAGACAGAGTGGTGTTATATTGATACAGTATCCGAATTGGGCCATTCTGACAACCTATCCTATTCATATCATCACGATAAGTCAATAATGCTAGCCCTGCCATCAGTCTAACGAAAATCAAGAAACAGCTAGGTGTCTTAAACCTCGAGCGCTTCACGTCATCAACATTAGGGGATTTATCTTACTGTATAGAGAAAGACAATTTTGCTTGCATATTATAAATGTCCAACACAGATGGGTGGCGTTCAACAAAATGACACGTGTAGACAAAACCTTATCGCACTCCACTCTTAATCTAGTGATCTGCCTACGCTATTTTTTTATTTTTTTAATTTAACTTTTCAGCATAAACATATACAAACTACCTTTGTTTTAATTAAATAGTTATTACGACTTCCTTATTTAATGAACGTTACAAAGCTAAAGTACCAGGGGCACCACATAAGGTACAACACTAAAATGTGCATAAATTATATTATAGCGCCCCTGCAAAGCATGCGATGTCACCTAAATTAATCTGTCAGTTGTAGACCGTGGTTTACTATGGGGCGCATAGACCACCATAATACGGAGGCTGCATGCGCCATCCAAATTAAACAACCAACCAACCGTGGTTTAGTGGATAGAGTGTGCGCTTACTAATCCTACTTCGATGTACCGTTCACGGGATCGAGTCCGTCTGTTGACCATCAGGTATACGAGTGAGTCACATGATGTGGCTCCGGCAATCGCGGGATGTGTCTTTTTACGAGGTTTCCTCCGGTTTTCCACCGTCATAAGACCAGGTGAAGTGGACAATCCGTCGTCATTTAAGTGAAATACCCTTGAGTACGACGTTAAACCCCTATCAAAAAAATAAACAAAATATTGTATACCTTCTACACCATGCAGTCATAACCTGAATTTAACACATTATATACTACATATACATATATACACAGACTTCTTTTTTGTCATGGACCCTGTGAATTGTGCAGAGAAGTAATTATGGCAATCAAATATGACATAAAATGGTTAACTGGGAACAATTAACTAAACCAAACTTGTTGCGTGAGTGTGCATGATCCCCTGTGGTAGTAGGGTACATAGAAGTCATGTTTGTCTGGCATTGACGTTCATATTTTTAAAGCCCTCTGGCTAAGGGCAGTTTGTTTGAAGAGTAACAAGGCTGTCTTTACTTAGCATTGGAGAAAGATTAACTTTCTAACAGTATCAAAACAGTTAACATTTTATTGTTGTGCTAGTGTCAATTTTTGGTGAAATACACCGCCGTAATATAAGTGAATGCCCTAAAGTACGGCGTAAAACACCAATCAATCAATCAATCAGATTCCCAACGCTAGAGGCCTAGATCTTGCCACATCAGGCTATTGCCGTTTGTTTTATCACAAATAAATTTCGCTTCATTTGTCATCTTTATTTATCGTTAACAGTAAGCAAAACAGTATTGTGGACTTTATGACACTTCAATCGGACTGTGTCTATTATGTCGAAGAACTCGTGAAAGCCGATTAATAAAAGAACAGTTTAACACTAGGAGTATTTGACGCATCTACCGGGGCGGGTGGTTGGATGGAGCTTTCTGATCCCCGGTTGCTCTCAGAGCTATGGAGCAACACTAAGCCCGTGCGTTTAGGATATCTTGTATAGTGCATTTGTTGTCAGTGGCGTCGATGGTGATTTGCTTACCTCATTGAGCTGGCGCATGAGAACATGCCCTTATAAGAACGGCGTAAAACCGCAATCTAACTAAAAACAAACATATCTACCGGATATTTACGGTACCGCAATATAGCCTTTGGAACTTTATACTTTTTGTTAGTTAAAATTATTGTGAAACTTTTAGCTATATTTGTTTATGGACAGTTAACTACGGTTACATCTGAACTATTTTAATACTGCTGATAGCATATTTGTCAGAGTGACCTGCACATAACCAATTATCCAACATACGCGTTAAGTGACCAATTATGTGAATTATGCAACAACCGTTTAATAGCTGGTTTTCATCAAACACGATCAAACTTTCAGCGAAGTGCTTGGTCGCCAGCATGATGTGTTACGCTTCGTGGTGTTTTCATAGTGCTCCAACGCTTCAATTGTAATCGTTTGTTGGTACTTTGACGTATTAATGAGCTTATTTTATAACACAGGTAAACCATTATAGAGCTTATCAAACGTTCGCAAGCGTAGGGGAACTTAAACGATCCGATCATTGTAGTTTGTAGATTATATTCCTGTGCAACCTCGGTTTGCCGTATATGAATGAAATCGAAACGTAAAGTCAATTTACACGTGTTGGATGCTCTGTCTTTTTTATCAGTAGTTTACCTGGTATGTCACAGGTTCTATGTTCTCCAGACAAATGCTTTAGCAGAGAACTATGTCAAAATATAGCCACAACATTTGACTGAGAAGAAAGCCAAAACAAATTTAAAAAAGCCTATATATATAATTATAGTAAACATTTTCAGCCTATATGTGGTTGTTAACAAACCTGCAACTACATTTTTGTAGAATTTTCTCGATTTCCACTTAAAACTGCTCAAACGTTGGTACTGTAAGGAAACTGTATGGCGGACTTTCTATGCCACATTTGTCGTAGTGATGTCATTAAAGTAAATCTAAATATGCTAGAAATATATTATTAAAACATGTCACAAACAGTCCACCATATATATCACATACAGCATCAACAATTAAGTGGCATGCAGCGGACAGTTTTGGAATCCTACACAAAATGTCATAGCTATATTGTTTCTTCCGTAAGGTGTATCATTAGTCTGTAATTTTATTTCTTTGTTTGTCTGTTTGTTTGTTTTTTTCTTTATTTTAATTTTTATTTTTTACATTTGGGTTTTTCCCCAATCAAGAATGAAAACAAGGCAATCATGTAAATAACTTTATGTAGAAGTGGGATTTGTGATCATTTATAGTACTACACAACATTAATCAATAAAGAGTGATTGACCTATAACTCTGTCTGCTTGGTTGAAACCCATTCGGGGAGCAAAATATTTGATGTCAAGACTATCCGTGAACCCTCGTCAAAAGAGAAAGATTAAGTTCAGTAAATTAGCCTAGGTATTATCAATCAAGTGGTGCAAACTCCCTGATCGATCCAATGTGAAACATCTATTACCTTCATGGAACGATTTGTTGAAGCCCTATTAACAGAATATAAAGACCTGGGGATATCTTATACTCGAGTGCAAATGATATAATGAACAGTTCAAGGCGCAATTTTCTCAAACAGGTCAATCAGAAGATATTTTATAATCCAGACTTTTCAAATGTTACTTTGTCACATCAGTTATCATTTGATTAAAACCATCGCCGTCTTTCCTCTATGACATTGCTTATAGACAAATTGTGACGTCGTCATCAGACAAATTACAACTATATAAATACACCGGGACTATGCAAGGATGTCGTACTGCTGCAGAGAAATGCAATTCTTTTTTAAGTTAAAACAATAATTCTGTAGTTTTTTGCCCAACATTATATAATTGTTCATGGCTTTTTTTAATTTCCCCTGTATTTACCATATTACGTTAATTGTCAGTTCAACATGTGATTGACCAATTACCTTACTCGCATAACACGGGTTATTGGTCGTTATCATCACATATGATTAAGGCGAGCATCAAGTAAGTGCGGTGTCGCCCGGATACAGTGGTACGCTTCGTAACGTTTGTCATAGTGTTCCAACTCCCCATTAATATATATTTTGCGACTCTTTGACTTATTACCGGACACTACGTCTCCTATAAAAACGGGTTCTGTCCATAATAATATCAAAGAATCGGCACTTATACAAATACAACTTGTTTACATGTGATAAACTCAAGCGTTACTATCAATTGTATTCTAAAATAAGATATTGTTTTAAAAAGGAATTCAAATCTTGATCAGTCGTTTTTAAAGCTATAATAAGATACAACGGCAGGGGAGAAAAACAATAAAATTCTTTATTTTTTTAAAGAATTTAAATCTTGATCATTTACCTTTGAAAATTATTTAAGTAACTAGATAAGCTTTGGATAAAAAACGTAGGTTTTGTATTTGAACCCAGCTGCAGGATTTGGGAATCAGTAGGCTGATTCCATTCAAAACGCATGTGAATACGAGCCATTTGTTTTCAGCCGCATGTTTCTGTAGCTGGAACAATTTAGCATAAAAAATATTTCCATGTTTCCTTAAGACTGACTTAAAATAAAAATAACTTACTGGTATCTTACATATCTCCTTATCCTCCATGGAATGTGGTTTACAGCTGTATTGAATTTGCCTGTGGGAAGACATCGTTCCAGATGTCCTTGCAAAAAAAGTACAAGAATTGATTGTATGTTGATAGTCTTTTGTTTTATATCCCTTTAATTAAGTCGATGTTGTTTGCCGTCTAATCCGTGAAATAAATATAACACCAGGAAGACTTCACATTGAAACAGTTGGTGGCTTCACGATGGTATCATCTGTACGTCTCCGATAACCGAGGTACAAACACTTTGTCTACCATACATCACAATATGCGTTAAAACGTCTATAGTTGAATCACTGACAAATCTAATAGCGAAACAAAGAGAGAGTAGTTAGTCCCCGTCCGTCTGTGTGAATGGAAACACATCCTATTTACAGAGCTGCGAATGAGGCTAATGTAACCCTCGTTGTCAAATGTGTTGGCTGTTTAACTTACTGGTTCCACTGTTAATTATCAACGCACAGTTCTCTCGCGTATTGTCTAATTTATACCACGGAGGAGAGATCAGACCTGAGCAGTATCTCCATGAGAAGGGTAACAGAGCCAAACTAGAATCAATACCGTTAAGTTCTGGAAGTGAGATGGTATAGTACATTGGCCTCTGTATATTGATCGGCAAATTGAAAATGGTAGTCGGACAGACGGCTATAATATCACACCAAAACGAGCTTACTAATTTTGTATATATACTAAAGTTAGTCTTTAATGATAGCCGCTGGCAATAAGTCATGTCAATGACACAGCATAAAAAAAATCTAGCTACAGAACAAAAATCGAGAATTAAATCATTTCGACAAGAAATTGGTTCTATTTCTCCAATAACTCTCTACGCATATCTGTTTTTTTAACTTTGTTAAATTTGAATTCTTACAAGTTTCAATAGCCATTCACATTTTGGATGCAAAGATTCCATATGGCATGTGGTCCTTTCTGTACAGGTTCAAATATATCTAGAGGTTAATGGCAAGTTGAACTACCATATATTATTCGTATTGTTCGAAATGTTTTAGTGTTTCAAAATTTGGCAAAAAACTTTCTAGTAGAATTCCGTTTGTCTATAAGTGTACAGAAAGTGAGTTTTAACGTAACAGAGCTGGTGTTCATACAGTTTTAGAACACACAGAACAAATAGATCAATCACGTAAACTCTTGGTCTAGAACATGTCCAATACAGCCTTGATTTCCAGCGTCATTATTTGACTGTAGGTTTTCATTTTGTCCAGTTTATAATTCTCGCTGAACGTAATCTGTTCTATATTCTACCGATGCTATGCCTCTAGCACATTTAGTTTTTACTCGTCTATTCAACAGTGATCAGTATAAAAGCTAAACGACAAATTTATTATCAAAGATGTGTGTTTCTCTACAACCAAAGCTGTTCAATGTCCCAGATTCCATTTATCCGTGTCTAATTTCCAGATTTAACCATCAATCTATTATTTAAAAACTAATGTGTTGTTGCTGAAAATGTTCACTGAGTCAATACATCAGGTTCATGGTATTTAGCTGACAAATGAAAAGAAAACTAAGCTCTTGATTGCTGTGTTGAAATCCCCTTAAACCTTATGTCCGTATGACTCTAGCCAAAGTTAATTACATGTACGTCCTAGTGGTACCATACCAGGACTCTCCTGACTAGAATCAATCGGATAAACACAACGTTGTCATTAGGGAATGCAGATAGTTTCATTTCTCTGCGTGAATGACAACATTTATCTGTTTCAGAGATACTGCTCTATGTCAAGCATTTTACGTAAACAAAATTGCAATAATCTTCCTTTCCTGACCATGGATTCAAGGAGAGCCGAAATATAGATATTATTAAAATGGTTACAATGTTCTATTTTTTTTATGTATATATACATATGTACATTGTAATGTCCACGGGTGTTTAACACGCTATACCACATAACACAGGCTACGGTGTCAATGTATGCTTGTTTTTGGTAAACAATATTTGAACTCGTTTTCCCAGTCTAACGTGAAGCTCTCGCTGAACGTGATCTGTCATATTTTCTACCAATATTATGCCTCCAGCATACTTAGTTTGTACACATCTATTTGACAGGTTTTAGCTCATAATTTTATCGGCAAATCCGGGAAAGTTGTGTATTTCTCTACAACCATAGCTGTTCAATGCCATAGCTTCTATCTATCCTGTTTAAATTCTAGATTTAACCATCAATCTATTATTTGAAAAACTAATGTGTGTTTGCTTTAAGCATCCATTGACTATTCCTTAACAGTGTGAACCTGTTGAGCGGCTATTAGAAAAACATTACTGAGTCAATACATAAATATTATGGTATTGAGCTGTCAATTAAAAACAAGACAAAGCTCCTTGTTGTTGTATCCGAATCATCATAATCGCTTATGACAGCGTGACTCTAGCCAAAGGTAATAGTTAGTTTGACTCAGGCTATTCTTATCGTACCATTACTTGTTTAATGGTAAAATCAATCGGATAATCTCAGCGTTGTCATTGTGAGCCCCGTAATTTCATTAACTGACAACAACATGCATTGATCTGTTACAGATACTGTGTTATGCCAATAGATAAGTTTGCGTAAAAAATGTTAATTCTCGTACATTCCTGGCGATGTCTGCAAGTAGTGCTGAGATATAGATAGTATTAAATTGATTTCAATATTTCGTCTTTTGAACTACTTTACCAAAAACAAAGTGTATGTATGTGTATTGCATCACCCACGGTTGCTTCACACATTGTACCGGACGATACAGGTTGTACCGCCAATGACAGTTCTGGTCTACTGTAGACCTGAAAACACTCATCCGAAAGCAGGACCTCTGCGCTCGACTACATTTGTCGACAAACATCATGGTTGAAATACTACATGTATGGCATATTTTAAAATCTCCGACAGTCAGAATACTAACGTCCCAATACTTGATTCAAACGTCCGATAAGGTAGTGTCTGAGTGATAAGCCATCAGAATAGGAGGCATTATTAATTAAAAACACAATAATTCTCTCTTTCATGAAGTCTTTTGTATCCACTGGTCATCTAAGCTTCTGGCGTGCTTCTTGTGATTAGTTATCCAGCTTACGTCATTACATCTTCGTTCGATAAGTCTTCCTAACATTTCTATTCATCATCCAACCTTGACCTAAACCATCTCGTTTTCTTCCCTGAACATTTGTGGGTTAGATCGATTCATAATTCGAGCACTCGACGTCATCTTAAAATCAATCATTTCTCAGCAGTACCCATTCCATTCCGTTTATCATTCTCTGTTCAATTTTACATCGATTTGTGATGTTAACGTTACGAGTCTCTCGCCACGGCGCTTTAAAGAAGAAACAGTATCACAACATCAACGAAATTTCCCACTCATTTTATATGTGCTATATTCATCACAAGAAAAGTACGGAAATGAAGATTTCACACGGGGCAATCATCATAATCATGTTTGACTCTTTTCCATAGCAGACATAAGTATACATAGGGGAACAGGACTATCGGAATACACAGTTTGATGTCTTCGCTGCACCAAATACAGCCAATCAAGATAGATTGTCTTTAGGGTTGATACAGGGAAAAGCCAGCCTACACTATAAACACTTTTAAAATGTGAAATGAAGTATAAGTACAAAACGAGCAATATGTTTTGGAGGCATTGATAATCCGACAAATGCTAATAACATCTAATGACTGTATGGATCGAACCAATGTTAATAGTTAATTTGGCCCGGGCTTATTATGACCATACCAATACTCGCTTCACAACAGGATACCTCGGATACACTCAGCGTTGTCTTTGGAGAAGCCACGTAATTTCATTTCACTTCATGGACAACAACAATGTCAGATACTGTGTGATGTCAACAGATCAGATTTGCATATAAAACGTTAATACTAGTACAATGCTGACAATGGCTTCAAGGGTTGCTGATATAAAGGTATTATTAACATGGTTTCAATGTTCTAGTTTGCCTTTAACATTTCAACGAAAACTCGAAGTTTCGGGATAAAGGTAGACCTACAGTACATGTCACTGCTTGTGTCTAGAAACCCAATAACAGGACCCCTGCAAACAACTTCATTATTAACGCTTTTCTGTCGAACATCATAGATGAAGTATCGCTTACTGGCTGTTATGATAAGTGTCCATTCGAGATCATATCTAGCTAGAAACGGACAAAGTATAACCAATTTGTATAACTTCAAAAGCCTAAACAATCCTCTCTTTAGCTAAATAAACATTTGCACATTTTCATTCATTGAATTCTCCAATATTGGAGTTATTTTTAGTACTTCTTAACCTGTGGTATCTGGTGTTAGAGGTAATGCTCGAAAGAGTAACATCGCTTGCAAAAACTACTTGTAACATTGAAGTGACGCTAGAGACAAATAGTGTAAAACAGTGTAATATATTCCAAATAGTGCAAAACAGTGTAATAGTGTGCAAATGGCGCAAAGTCGTTTTGAGATTCGCGTAACGGGTTGGATAGTCCGTGTTGTATACCAGTAATTACGTGGTATGTCACAGGTACTATGTTCTCCACATAAATGGCTTAGCAGAGAAGCTATGTCAAAATATAGCCACAACATTTTACTGGGAAGAAAACCTAAATAATTGAATAAAATCAAAGTTAAAGAAAAATCATTCACCCTATGAAGTTGTTAACAAAACTGCTATCACACTTTTTGTTTAAAGAATTGATGCTTTGAATTTAATCGATTTAACCTATGTCAAATGATAATCAGCTGTAAATAACAATATTCTGAATATTTTGACACTCTTTTAATTTTGAGTATCTCTGGTCAAATGTATCTGCTTAACATACATGAGTAAAATTAAATGTAACAAACAGTCCACCGAACATTTCACATGCAGCACCAGAAATGGAGTGATTTACAGTGGAAGAAGAGGAACCCTATACAATATGTAATAGACATAGTGTTAATTCAGTAAGGTATATAATTAGTCTTAAACTCAATTTGATTGTCTGTTGTTTTTTATAGTATTTTTTAAAAATAGTTTTGTTTTAGTTTTGGGGGGTTTCCCTATTAAGTTAAAATCGTTTCAAGCCAATCATTTTTATAAATTACGCAGAGGTGATTTTGTAATAATTTATGGTAATAAATAAAATCAATAAACCAATAAAAAATCATTGACCCATAATTAAGTCCTATTTTGTTGAAACCCATTCGGTCTTTAAGACAACCTGGGAACCATTGTCCAATAAGAAATATTAGGTCCAATATATTAGCCTTGGCATTATCAATCATGTACTGCAAACTCCCTGTTGGCTTCAATGGGACACACCTATTACATTTAGTGAGCGTTTTGTCGAAGTCCTTTTAACAGAATATAAAGCACTGGGGATATCTAATACTCTAGTGACAATACTGTTATGAACAGTTCGAGGCGCAATTGACTGTAATAGGTCAACTTGAAGATATCCAGGGTTTCCAACTGTAACTTCAGCACATTAGTCTGACAAGATGGCTGAATTTTGTCAGAGCGGCTCGTTTTGAAATTCGCAAAATGACGTCTCGAGCTCATTTGAATATTCGCTTAAAATGAAGTATTGCAATAGCTCTGAAGCAAATTTTAACACAATAAAGCACAGATAAGAAACATGAAATATATATAGCTTCAAACTAATTTCCTTCAATAATGGATTTTTTTGTTTGTTTGTTTAGTTTTTAACACGAAAGCCTTGCACACAACACATAGACTGTGGTCATTCTTGTTGCTGTTGTTTGTTTGGGGTTTTCTGATCTTTTTTATTCTTGTTTTCTTCTTTTTTTTCGGGGAACAAAGCCACATTATCAGAAAAATTGCAATTATTGTCATAAATTTACGGTGCTGCGATATCTGCCTAGCAAGAGATGTCTTCACTTATAATTAGGATCGTGAGTGAGAATATCAAGCAAGCAGAAGTTATACCTAGGAAAAATTTATCCTTTTCAAATGTGTTATTTTGTTTTACTGGAGATTGTAAAACTGTGGCATATGTAACATTAAAGACTGATAATGCTATTCATTATTGTGCACATTTACTATGGTCATAGCACTTACTGTACCTATCTTGTTCATACAACCAGACATGTGGATATTAAAACACTAATTTGGTTGTTTTATTACACAATATATAATAACCGTAACTGGCGATGTTTAATTTCACATCCATTTACCATACCAAGTTAATTGTCACTTCACCATGTGATTGACCAATTTCCTAACTCGTATAATAGGGGTTGTTCATAGGTCGTTCTCGTCAAACGTGATTAATAAGGTAGGGATTCTGTCACCCAGGTCCGGCGGTACGGTTCCTTATGTTTATCACAGTGTTCCAACGCTTCATTAAGGTATATTTCCGGAGTCGTTGACGTATTAGAGACAGGAAACTACGTGCTTACTTTGGAACGCATGGGAAAGGCAGTTGTTTCATTTAAACGCATGTAAGATGCAGTTACCGTATACTATTTTTACCGTGACTAACCTTTATTGCACCAAAGAACCGACCCCAATGTATATATAACAAAATTAAACCTTATTATCAATTCTATTCTAAAAAAATATACTATTTTAAAAAGGACTTAAAATATTGACAATGCACCTTAAAATGAATAATAAGATACAAAGACTGGGGAGTGAACATTCATATTGTGTAATGAGAAAAAATGCCTTCAACTATTCTTTTAAATCTGCACTTGTGCATGCATTTCTTTCAATGTATTTCAATACTGTTGACATGCGAATGTTACAATTTTACGAAAGCTGTGAAATTGACCACATCAGCTTCTGTTCTCATATATAATCTATACAAAATCACTTCCATTTACTTTAATACATCACAATTATGAAGCCACCACAAACCCCCTTTTGTTGAGTTAATTATTATTCATTACCTATTTGGTACTTCCATTATATTAACCTAAAACTCAAACGTTCCTTCATGAGCATTAAAGAAGCTAAAAAAAACTTTGTATGAAATGTGGATTTTGTATTTTTACTTGGCTGCACGTTTTGGGTATCAGGACCATAGAGAACACTTTGTTTTCTATAGCTGGTATAATTTAGCATTGATCTACACGGATAAAAGCCTGAGCCTCTCTCAATAAATATCAGTTAAATATTAACACCCAATGGATGAAACCTAAATACGTCCCGTATGATATTAGAAGAATTTAACACATGGCTAATAAATGTGGAGAATCCAACCATTGTTCTGCTCTACTGTTATTTTCTTAAACAGTCTAATCCTAAAATATCGAGAAAAAAACTGTTAACATTCGCGTTCTAAACGGCACAAAATGATATCATTGTTATGCTTAATTCTGATTAATACTGCATTTTAAGAAAAACACTTACTGGTATTTTAGATATCTCCTTATCCTCCATGTTATGTGGTTTACAGCGGTATTGAATTTGTCTGTGGGAAGACATGGTTCCAGACCTCCTTGCAAAAAAAGTACAAGAAGTAATTGTATGTTGATAGTTCTTTGTTTTATGTCCGTTTTATTAACTAGATGCTGTTTGCCGTCTAATCCGTGAAATAAATATAACACCAGGAAGGCTTCACATTGAAACAGTTGGTGGCTTCACTTCTCCGATAACCGAGGTACAAACTCGTTGCCTACTATGTATCACGATATAAGTTTACACGTCGACAGTGGAATCACTGACAAATCTAATTGCGAAACAAACAGACAGTAGTTATTCCCCGTCCGTCTGTGTAATTCCAAACACGTCCTATTTACAGAGCTGTTCACGGGGCTAATGTAACCCTCATTGTTAAATGTTCTGGTTGTTTAATTTACTGGTTCCACTGTTAATTATCATCGAACAGTTCTAATTTATACCACGAAGGAGAGACCAGACCTGGGCAGTCTCTCTGTGAGAAGGGTAACAGAGCCAAACTAGAATCAATGCCGTTAAGTTCTGGAAGGGAGATGGTAGAGTACATTGGCCTCTGTATTGATCGGCAAATTGAAAGTGGTTGTTATACAGACTGCTATAATATCACACTAATACGAGTTTACTATCTTTGTGTATATTGTAAAGCTAGTCTATAATGATAGCCGTTAGCAATAAGCCATGGCGATGACATATCACAGAAATAAATTTAGCAACAGAAAAAAATCCAAAACAAATAGTTTCGTAAAGAAATTGGTTCTGTTTCTCAAATAACTCTCTTCGCATATATGTTTTTTTTACTTTGCTAAATATTGAATTCTTAAAAGTTTCAATAGTCATTCACATTTTGGATGCAAAGATTCCATATGCCATGTTATCATTTCTGTAAAGGTTAAAATATAACCAGAGGTTTAAGGCATCTTTAACTGAACTATCATGTATTATTTGTATTGTTCGAAATGTTTCATTGTTTCATTATTTGGCAAATTTTTATGTAATAGAATTCCGTTTGTCTATAAGTGTACAGAAAGTGAGTTTTAAGATGTTTGCTCAAACAGTTTTACAACCCACAGAACAACTAGTTTATTCACGTAAAATCTTGGTCTAGTACATGCCCAATACGAACTTGATTTCCCTGGTCATTATTTGACTATATGCTTTCATTTTGTCCAGTTTATAACTCTGGATGAACGTGATCTGTCAAATATTCTACCAATGCTATGCCTCCAGCATACCTTATTTGTATTCATCTATTCGACAGTGTTAAGTGCAAAAGCTTATTGGCTATTTCACCAATGTATGTTGCTTGTTTCTATACTACCATAGCTGTTCAGTGTCCTATCTTCCATTTATTCGTGTCAAATTTCCAGACTTAACCATCAATCTATTATTTAAAAATAATTCAGTGTTGCTGAAAACATCCGTTGACTATTGCTGCTCAGTTTAAGCCTGTTAAGTGGCTATTAGAAAAGCAATACTGTGTCAATACCTCAGTATTATGGTATTTAGCTGTCCATTAAAAACAAAATAAAGCTCTTTGTTGCTGTATCCAAATACCCATAAAACCTTACGTCCGTTTGACTCAAGCCAAAGTTAATAGTTAATTCTGTCAATACTGGTACTATATCATTTCTCTCTTGACTAGCCTCAATCGGATAAAAAAAAACGTGTTCACTAGGAACGAGATCATTTCATTTCTCTTTGTGAATAACAGCATTTATCTGTTTGAGACACACTGTTCTGTGTCAAACACTTTGCGTAAAAATGGCAACACTCGTTCATTCCTGTTCTAGATTTTCTTACCAGTTAACAAATGTTTACATTGCATTGTATACGGCTGCTAAACACACTTTTCCACACGATGCAGGCTGCACCGTCAATTAACGTTTAATGGCACAACAATGTGAACTCAACGTTTCCCGTCTACTGCAGACCTAAAGGGCATTGATTTAAAATAACATCTATAGAAACCTGACCTTTCCATAAGCACGCGAGCTTAATGAATGTCTGCCGTTAAATGTCGATATATATGACATATTTTAAAATCTCACCCAGACCAATATCTAAGTACACTATTTAAACGTTCGATGGAGTGGAGTCTGAACAATAAAGCTTGGAGGATAAGTCTTACATAAGCAACCATAAACAATATACAATTAAATAAAATTTGACTGTCAGGTATTGGCTAGCCCACTATAGGTGTGATTCATGCTTGTGTGTATCCTAAAAATTATGTTAGTAGTTATCCAGCTGGTGTCATTTCCAATGCACTCGTTTTTTTATTACTGAAAAAAGAAGACAGTTTCAATTAACCGAGTGATGCTACCGGAAAAGGTGCAAGTTTGTGTAATGCTTATCTCCCAGTAATTGATTTGTAATGATTCGATTCCATTTTATATTTCCCCTTTTTACACCGACGTGTGATATAAATGTTAGGAGTCTCTTGTCAGCGCGTTTTTTAGAAGAATCAGTAGCACGCGAATAACGCTATTTTTCTTCACAATAAAACGTGATGTCAAGAATATTGGATTTAACCAAAAACTTAACTTTTTGGCTTATATATAATTGGTTTACTAAGAATATGTGATGTGAATTATTTTTGATTAAAAATATTTAGAAATGGGAATTCTTTTTATAAGAAAATCGTATTTGTATTATATTACTTTTAATAAACTTGCATCGTTAGTCTGCCAGTCTCAATAGGCACTTTGTGATTATATATTATTACTAACTAAAGTGAGGACTTTTTTGTCGGCCTATTTTAACGTTTTAACCATAATTGAAAGGACGAAAGCTGAGTTTTGAACAACAAAAATATTAATCTATTTTTTCAAACGTAGTCCATAATTCCCAGGACCTTTTTATTTCTTTGTTTGTTTCTTTCTTTCTCTCATATACCGATCGACAGAGGCGAGGATGGTTGAGAAGGGAGGGGGAGCTCTAGGAAGGGACGCACCAATGCCTTCTATAGGGTCCTTTATGCGGAGAAAGGGGCCAATCATCCTTTTTCAATAGTACCCAAAAATTAGCTTGCGCTTCTTGTTGCCATAGGGCAACATGTAACCGGTTTGTTTGGGATGTGGTTTTATCGTACCCTTTTATTGGTCTGTCCTAGCAGTTTGTGTTGCTAGAGCGTTGAGGGCGATTTTCTTCCCCCACAGGTTTGTCACTCTGTCATATGAGTGAAATAATCTCAAGTAATGCGTTTAACCCAAATCAACTCAACAAACTATCTAAATGCCACAGAAACAAGTCATGGCGTCATATCTGTATGTAGTAGCCTATGTTGTGAGATTCGTAAATAGTTTCTTTGTAGCTGTATTTGACTGTCCCTCAGGTTACTCATTGTTATGAGTCCATTTGAGATTATATCTTGTTAGAAATTAACATGGATCAAGCATAAACTATTCGGTTAACATCAAAAGCCCAAACAATTATCTCTATTTGCAGTTATGCCACTTAGCTCAATATATATATTCACGTTTTCGCTCATTGAATATTCCAATATTGGAGCTATTTTTAGTCGTTAAGGTGTCTCGAAAAGACCTACACCCCTTGCATAAAAACTACATTTTGACTTAAAGGGATTCAAGAGACAATTCTAAGTTTTACCGAGGAGACAAACTTTTCGTGACGTCCTATATATTAATGATGTTATTTTAGAACGCAGGTAAACCATATGATAAAAAAAGGTTTTCCAGTGATCGCCAGCGTACATGTAGGTGAACATAAACAAGCCGATGATCATTTTATGTCGTAGATTCTATCCCTGTTGGACGGTCCGTCGGTTGGATGGTACGTATGTCACAGCTTCTATATTCTCTAGACAAATAACCTAGCAGAGAAGCTATGTCAATATATAGCCACAACATTTAACGGGGGAGAAAATAAAAAACACAAAGTCATGCTCACATTATACACACTATATTAAGCTGCTAACAAAACTCCTACTACATTTAATTGGAGAATTTCTTGTTTTCCATTGAGAAAAACGTTGGTACCTAACGGAAAATGAATGGTGGACTTTTTGTTCCACAACTGTTGTAGCAGTGTCAATGAAGGAAATGTGTAAAGATCATTTAATGTTTTGCACCCGTTAAATTGTGAGTATCTTTGGTCATTTGTACCTGCTAGAAATATAGGAGCTTATCTAGAACATGAGATGAACGATCTTTTTTTTATTAATCCACAAACCTGTGCCAGTATGATATTTTTTTTTATGTAAACAGTCCACCGTACATTTCACTTATAGCACAAATAATAAAGAGGCTT